>JAHWFP010048968.1:13391-38182 GCA_023313725.1 Lithobius niger | reverse complement strand
TTGAACCTACAATCATAGATTGTAAATACCTGGTTTCACATAAACTTATATAACACACAACAGTGCCTTACTCACACACTGTAGCAGAACAATTGTAACCCCACAATCACATATAAATGACTTCAAATAGCCTTGTGATACACACTACCATGACATACTCGAGCACTATAGTAGAACAACCCTCAACTGCAAACATGCAATAACAGACCTGGCTTTAAATGAACTTCTGAAACACAGGTACCTTATTCGGGCAGTACAGTAGAACAACACCCAAGCTCTGACTGCAAACAACCCCCACCCCCGGCATCAAATAACTTTGTGGATAACAATGATAAATCACACGGTAAGGGTTAAACAAAACACACATTCTGTTTCGAAGACCGGCTCTGTGAGAATACGAGATACTAATTTGAGACAGAAAAAAAGACCACTCCTGTAAGTGGGACTCGAAACCGGGTCCTCCCATTACTAGAAGGGCTCATGCCAACTACGCTAGTGGGGCGGACCCCTAACTATGCTCAGAAGTTGTTGAACCTTTCTTAGTGGTTATACAGTGAGTGGGTTTGAACAGCTTCTGAGCTTGACGGGAGTCTATAGCCAAGGGTACGCCACGGTAGTGCAGTTAGCAGTGCTTGGCGATGAGTGGGTCTGGATCCCAGTTTTCTATACATTTTTTTCACAGTTTTTTTTTCTTTAATTCGTGTGGCTTATACTCTCCCAACGCCGCTTTTTAATGCCGATACGTGCATTGTTTAATTATTCATGAACCTAGTCTACGAGAAACAAAGTGTCGTTTCTTGGATATACGTTTATCGATCCAACTATTACCCATTTACATCCACCATCATTCAATCTAAGTGGCAGCACTTGGCACACTCATTCAGAAAAATTAATTAACTACTTTCAGGTGGCTAGATTTTTTTTCTATATAACTCACGACGGCTCAGAAATGTTTACACACAATCGCAGCTGAACAAGGAACATTCTATTACGTTCGTTTTGGTTTAGAATTTCAGCCGGTATTCTGAAATCTTGAGCAGTTTTTTGCACTCATTGTCTTACGACCGTGGCGTAATTATCATCTATACACTGCATCCTTTTTTTTACTGTCAAACATCAGCAACATGAGATGGGCCGACTATAAAAGCCTGCCACCCGCCGTATTTGCTAATGGAAAAATTGGGTATTTAATGAACTCTTGCGCACCTACTCGTGTTTCTGACATTGACGTCGACGTGAATGTGTTTAAAGACGAAAGACATCGTCTGGCCGGTAAAACTTACCATTTTGACTTTAATCAACTATGAACTCTATGTTCGCACACAATAGACGATACCATTTTCAAAGTTTTTTTCAATTTTCTTCAAGTCCAACTTAAAAACAGAATTACTATCATAAAATTGGCTAATAAATTCCAATTCTTTGCTAGCCTATACAATTTAATACGTGTATTAAAGGCCGGTGGCCACCAAATTAACATTGCAGCATCTAGGCCTATCGAGTTCTCTCTCGCAGGAAGCAAAGGCATGCACAAAACAAAACTTTTAAACGCTACAAACAAGCCACGTGACACCTTAATTGTTGAGTAAAAATTTGGTACGCCCTCGTTAACCTGGAAACAAGCTAGCCTATAAAGATTAACGATATAAGCGTCACTAGAAGACGCCACGGAAAAATATAAAGAAAATCACCTGGCGCCATCTAGTGACACTAATATCGTTAATCTTTACTGCTTGTTTCCAGGTGCACGAGGGCGCACCAAATTTTCCTCAGTAATTAAGGAGTCGCGTGGCTTGTTTGTCGCGTTTAAAAGTTTTGTTTGTGCATTCCTTTGCTTCCTGCGAGAGAGAACTCGATAGGCCTAAATACTGCAATGCTAATTTGGTGGCAACCGGCCTTTAAAACGTCAATGTTGGAGCCCTTGCGTTAATAATATTTACTGACTATTTTTACTAACGTAAATATCAGTGAATAATTAGTTGATGTAATTAAGCTTTCAGAAGGGAGCTAACCGTGAAAAATAATGTAAGAGCGTTTTGCCCTCCCTCTCACCAATGGCCGAAGGAGAGAGGGGGAAAACAGCAGGGAACAGCGGCCGGTTCTGGCACAAAAATTGCTTGCACTGCACGGCCCCTCTTTCTTAACGTCGCCTGGATATTCTGCGGAATACATCGTTCAAAAAAAAAACAAAAAAAAAAACATTTCAGGGTGTTCAGGGAGTCAAACTGCAAAAAAAAATTTGGTTCTGGTTCGCGTTGTAGTTCAGTAAAGGATGATGCCGGGAGTTAAAGGGTTAAAGGGTTTAACGAGCGTTAACCACTCCTGGTCATCTGCCCGAAGCCCTAAGGCCCTATGTCTGCAACAGCCAGATTCCCAGGCGGTCACCCACCCAAGTATCAATCCAGCCCAATGCTGCTTAACTTCGGGGATCTGACGAGAACCGGCTGGATGATGCCGGGAGGACCATTCCTAAACAATAACAATTGAACAGCATGGCAACAATGTCAGTCGCGCTGTTCCAAAAGGTTCCTTGTTACGAAAACTACAATAAATCTACAAAGTCTACACCCATCTTGCCGGGTGAATGGGTGATTTCTCATTTCTTTTTGTTTGCCGAAGGAGGATTTTGGAATTAAGCAACAATGCTTAAAGTGTGCGTGGCCTATCTTGAGTTCGCTGCAGAACGAACACAGATAATCGATTGTACGTTTTTGGTAGAAGATTGCCTTGTTGATAGCCAAAATGATTACAAAAACAATGGCGGCCGTCGATTAAAGCCGCCCCCTCCAGGAGGACGTAGCCGCTCATAAAATACTTCCAGGACTCCAGATACGCTGCACGCACAATAAACAATACCCATTTAAAATACGTTCCAAGAGTTCCATTTTTACGATGTTTTCGTTGTACGGTCGGACCGTTTCTCGTTTCCCGGGTTTGCTGAAGGGCATTTCGGATTCGAGCAAGAATGCACGGCAACAATTGAGTTCCATCGGTATGCGCACACCACCACCTATCAATAGCGGGCTAACTGTACAAATCTTCGAAAATCACTGTCAAAACAGCAGTAGCACTACAGCTACAACGCTATTTACAGAACCACAGATATTTCTCAATTTTTCGTTGATATCTTAATGGTTTGAAAAGCGCTTCGGAGAATGGCGAATACACTTTGCTGTAACAATGCAAAAACGTTGTTAGACTATTGTTTCCTCCAGGCCATTCCCTCATAAAATCGGGTATTCAGGAATGGCCCCAAAACCACGGGCCATTCCTAAATAATTCATGAGGGTGCGTAGTGCCAGCAGGCTTTTGTTTAGGATTAGCTGAGGTTTGAGGGCGCTATCGGGCTGAATATGCTGCTCCATAAAATACGTTCCAAGAGTTTTATTTGTACCATGTTTTCGTTGTAGTCTGGTGAAGCCGATTCTTATTTCCTTGATTTGCTAAAGGGCATTTCGGATTCGAGCATGAATGCGCTGTAACAAGTAAGTTACATTGGTAGGCGCAAACCACCACCTGGCAGTAGCAGGCTAACAGTAGAAAACGTATTACCAATGTTTCCACCATTGGCTCCGAGGATACAGCTCATACCTCCTCGGATGCAGTAATACTCCTCGGTTTCTTCTCGGAGGTTATTGTTGCATCTCTCGGAGGTACTACATATGCGATGTCCTCCTCACTATTGTTGCAAACAGTGGTAATAACCGTCACATGTTTCGATGATGTTTCACTTGTTTGAAAATTGCGAGGCTCGCTTCAGGCTGCAAAGAGCCAAAAAGCATTTTAGAGTATTGTTACCTCCAGGCCATTCGTAAACGCCGGTATTAAAATCCGGATAACGTTCCGTTCTAGTTCCAGTTCCGGTTTTCTGAGAAATTAGAAATGGTAGTTCGGTTCAAACTGGTTTTCAATTGTTTTATTTTTGTTTTTAATTCACTGACAGTTTAACATGATAGTTTGAGGAAACTTAAACAGGTTGGCCATCCGTATTTATTTGAGGAAACATAATACAAACTTGCGTAGTAAATTTAAAACTGTAGACATGATTGAATTTAAGATAAATATCAACTATTACATTAACACATTGTCAACGAGTGTCAACGAGTAATCATCAACAAGGACCAAGATACAATACTCGTTGAACCACAAAATGAACCGCCATTTTCTCCTAGGTGGGCTCTGGTTCGGATTCACGACATGGTACGATTCCGGTTCGGGTACGGTCAGTTTTTCCAGGTTTTTAACGGTTTACTGTGCTGGTTCGACTGCCTGAGGGTGATAAACTATTTTAGGAATAAAATTAAAGTTACAGTGATTAACCGCATTTCATCAAAAGTAGTGCACTAACAAAATTCAAGGCCGTGTCAAGGATCTCACAATAAAAATCCCTATTTTCTAATTCAAGCATTGTATTACTGTAGTTATTTATTGTATAACTGTATTGTTTTGTATCATAGTTTTGTATTATTGCGTTCAAGTAGTATATATTATCAGGAATTATCCACAGAAAGGAGTAAACAACGAGGCAAAGATTGTGCATTAACGAACGGCCTTCCTTGTAAGGATACAAGACACAAAAATGTCTGAGAAAGACGGAAAAGGCAATGCCCCAAATGTCATTCAAACCTAGGACTTCCCGCAAAAGACAATGCCCCAAATGTCATTCAAACCTAGGACTTTCCGCGAAAAACAGAAAAGGCAATGCCCCAAATGTTATTCAAACCTAAGATTTCCCGCGAAAGACGGAAAAGGCAATGCCCCAGATGGCATTCAAACCTAGGACTTCCCGCGAAAGACAGAAAAGGCAGTGTCCCAAACGGCATTCAAACCTAGGAATTCCCGCGTATTAGGCCAAGTCCTCTCACCACTACGAATGCTGGCCACAGGCTCCAATCCAGCTTGGCAGCTGTTCACCCTTTCTGTCTGAGTGGTGACATACAGATCACAAACGAGTTTCAGTTACGTGGCATTTTTCTTTTCTTTCCTCCTCAGAATAGTATTTGTTGTATTTTCGCAAGGCAAGTCTTTAATGGAGACTGTTTGCTTCGCTTACCCTTTGCCTTGTCATTTATTCTTTATATAAATAGCAAAAAAAAAAAAAAAATCTTGATTGTCGTAATCGGCGTTTGATCGTTTGATTGCCTCTTCGATTTGCAGCCAATGTCCAATAAATAACATCGGTTACAAGCACACCGTGATCATCAATTACGGAGGGGAATAAACAAAATATTCCGTTTCGAATGCTATATATGACACATACTTCACATTAATCGCAACTGACGAAAGCATATGCCGCAAACAAACTCGTAATGCATATTTTCGACTTTAACGGAATTTTTAAAAATTCGACAGCTTAACGAATAATTGCGTTACGAATAAACCCATAATTACTTTCGACAAATTGGGTCTCTTTGTCACTCGAGCTTGGGCGTCCGTGCTGTTGTCATCGTGAATGACGGCAACATGAGACGGCTTCATCATTACCGAACCTTTCCCCAAACCTTGCTTAAGACAAAACAATCCACCCCACCCCCCACAACCAAAAAATAGAAGAAACAAAAAAGAAACTAATGAACTGCAGCACGATACGTTACTGGCGACGACGCGAGGCGAGCTTCTGTGTGCTCTCTTTCATAAGCAAAAGCGAACACCCAGGAAGCTGGGATCTCTGGTTATATATAAGGTTTCCTATCCCCTATACCAATCAAGCCCGCAAGTCGGCGAGCGCATGGCTACGAATAATGCATGAAGTCCGCTTTGGCTGCTGGGAATCTCATTCAGAAATCTATAGATGCGAACGAACGAAAGAAAGAACGGCGGAGCTAGGCTGGCTGGCTTGCTTGCTTGGTCGTGTTTTGTTGCGTTGGGGGGTGGGAGAACGCTCCCCTCAGCATCCGCACACTCCCCCGCTTCACTCCCCTGTCACACACACCCCCTCGGCTGGCGAAATGGGTCAATGCCAAGGCAATGGTACATGATGGTGCCAAGCCGTCTCCCGCTGTGCCTTACGCCATTTTCTGCAAGGCCCGACCCCGAGCAAACTTCCAGGAGATTGTAAGACAAGAGTCTGGAGTGAGAGAACACAGCCCCAACGATGTTTAGAGAGCACGTCAGAAAGAGGTTTCGAAAAGCTGGTGTTTGGCTGGGGGAATTAGGGAAATGCGGAATGCGAGGGTAGACGAGAGTAATATGGGGGCGTGGGGGAGGGAAGAGAGAGAGCATTAGCGACGACTGGGAGTTGGGTTGTTCGATTGGGCCTTCCTGGTAGTGGCAAATCCTCCGTAATACAAGGCTATGGCTATGGGGTGAAATCACTCCGCCGCCTTTGCAGCCGTTTAAAACATTTTAAAAGTTGAAGGGTTGTACGTAAATTGCTAGCTTTCGGAATCAGAAACAGTGTCCACGAAACTAAACCGAACCAAACTTTCCAGGAATTTAGTTGGAATAATGCCAAAGTTTTTACATCCGATTCTGACACGTAATAACTGCGCTTTATTGTGTGTACGGTAACACCAGTAAAATTCATTACGCAGGGTCTGATAAGCCCACCGTTTTCGTGATTTTGTTACAATGACAAAGTAGGATTACACGTAGGATTACAAGGTAGGATTACAAATCGGTCTGTGCTCGTGTGCTGTTTTAAAATGTGATGTTACGTGATCAAAGTTAGCAGTAGTATAAACTGCACCTCAGTACACCGGAGCATGCCAGTGCAAGGCTACTTTATCGCTTAAGGGTCGGTGGCATACTTTTATGCATGCTCTGGTGTACTGCAGTGCAGTTTACATTGCTAACTTTGAACACCTGCAGTTCCTACGATTCTGTTTCGAAATTCATTCTGTTTTCGTTTTGCTTTAACGTGGTTCATGGTTTTCACCAATATTCTACGATGTGTAGTTTCAAAAGTTAAAAGGACATTCCTCCAAGCGCCATTTTTCCTCGATCCTCCACGTCAAGTACGACCCAAACGTTTTATTTACTTACCGTTAGTCAATCCCTAGTAGTAAATCCGTTGTAAAATGTGGCGTCTACGACATTTTCTGTTGAATATTGGCCAATTTTATTTAACGCCGGGACGCACGTATATGATGCTTTGCGCGCATACAATAACCATGACGTTTCATTCTGTGTGTCCACCACAGGTTACAAAATAAGCACAAAAGCAAACACTCATTCCACAAGAGCTAATGCTCGCGTGTGGTTTGAGAGCAGCAGACAAATAAAAACAATTGAACTAGCACTTTTGCTCACAGAATCAAAGGTTAGGCGCCAGAAGAAGAACAACAAAACACATCGAAATAAAATAAAAAAGTGCATCGATAAATATATATATACGCAAGAAATTTATGAAAAGGGAGATAAAAGCAGAATATAAAGAGGAGTGAAATATATAAATCAATCTCAAAGAAAACACGAGTAAAGCAAAATCAAACAATTTATAGTCAATATATAGTCAACAATTGGTATCGTTCAAAACCAATTTTGAATTGTTCAATCACGTAATAGGCAAATAGTCAATACTTATAGTAATAAATTGCAGACCCATAAAAAAAATAATAATAATAAAATAAAAGACAGAAAAGCTGCAAAACGATTTATGCTCGCTGTGTGCATGAACTAATTTTCTAATAATTACCATGACATCATAAATCTAAAATACTAATATACAGTAAAAATTAAAATTAATTATTCCAATAGATCGCCGAAGCAAACTTGTGAGACCTAGCGTAGAAAATTATAAATTGTGATGTTAAAATACGAGAATCATTCCGGTTTGTGACGACACGATTAATGCGTTCATGCTGTTTCGACGCGCAATGCCAATTGAGACAGTAGCTACATTCTACGCTGCGAGGAACGCAGCTACTATCTCAGATGACCTTTGCGATGCTCTATGCGTGGATGGTGATCAGCGTGTGGCTGTTATAAGGCAGGCCGGGTGTCCCGTTAACAGCGTAATGACCTTGACGGGTTAAGTCAAGGTAACCCAACCTCATCCGTTCAAATATCCAGGGAAGAGGCAAATTTTAGTATAAAGAACACGCTGAGGTTTTTTGGAGAACTTTTCTTTTAGGTTGTCACAGTCTTTATTACACTTTTCTCCCTCTTTCCTGGCCTTCTGGTCTTGTTTTTGCCCTTTTTTTACCTCTATTATCTTTTCTCCTAGCTGCCTCGCCACCATTTATCATTACAGTGAAGCTGTATAAGGCACATTTTTTTTTCCAAAAGGTTAAAAAGGGCACTTTTTCCAAAAAGGGCAGGGGCAGTGCCCCCCCTCCCCCCCGTGCACGCCACTGCCCAATCAGACGACAGTTTTGTTATCCTATCTTCCTTTTTATTGTTCAGATAATCGGCATCGTAAGAAAATTCCTAGCACTGCGTACGGACTGATGACTCACCCTTTAATCAGCTGTCGAAATACGGGGAACAGAACCAGTGAAGTATTGCTAGACGGCTAAGACAACAGATAATGCGTTCAGTCAGCGTGAATTCCTAATTTTTCTTAAGCGCAAGACACAATGCTTTCGAAAACTCTCATCAAGAAGGCCATGCAAGGACAATGTGAGCTTGGCGTATCTCCCCCTCCCCCCTCCCCACTCCACGACCTCCGTCAAGCCTACATTATCCATCTAAAATCCCCTCGTGAAAAACTGTCATTACAAAATTAGGCATGCAAATTACTTTTACGTAAGGGCCGCATTTTTCTCCCCAATTCTAAAGGCTCACCGGACAAACGGGGACCAGCACGTAATAACAAATTTTCTTTTCCGTGGTTTACCATCCAACATTGCAAAATTTGACGCTGAGCCGGTGGACTGGGACGACGCACAATGCATCACGGTAGGATATTAGCTAACAGCGACAAGGCAGCAAGGCATTAATCAAAGCCGCCGTCGGCCATCGCGCCGATGAATAATGAGCATTCGTTCAATCATGGTCATTGAAATCTAAAGGCGAATTTGTTAGCCGGAAGCTCTTCCTCGGGCGATTATAGATTCCTATAACACTTAACGCCAAGCTTTGCAACTCTTGGGTATTAACAACGCCAAGACTGAAAAATGACCAAATTTCAATGGCGAGAACCGTGAGTGAAAAGTAGATGATCGTTCGCCCTCCCATGCCATAAAGGATTGATTAAATGAATAAAGGGCTTAAAGGAGAACTGGGGTTTCCAGTTGGAGTTACAAGTGAACGCCGAATTTTAAACTGTCTTCTTGACGCGATTGTTCAGTGGCGTAACTACAATGAGGCACAGGAGGCAACCGTCTCCGGGGGCCCACCGACTTTGGCGGGGGGGGGGGGGCCTCACTGGCCCAAATTAAAAATTTCGTTGTAAATGCAGAATGTCAGAAAGTTAAGTTATTGCTATAGTTCCGTGAAAGTTGCGTCTTGTGTGGCAAAAATTTGATTACTTTGTGTGAAGGAGATTGGGGAGGGGGGCTCCAGTGGGCTCTCGCCTTATGTGGTAAAAACTGCATTGTTCTTTTTTATGAAGGACCTTGCGTGGCAAAAACTGCATATTTTTTATAAGGGGAGGGGGTCCTCCACTGGGATCTTGCTTTGGTGGCAGTATATGCATTTCCTTTTTTTTTTTTTATGAAGGTGGCCCCACTGGGCTCTTGCCTTGTGTGGCAAAAATTGCCATTTTTTTTATAGAATAGAATACAAGTGTCGGCCATTTTGGAGGGGTGGGAAACAACCAGAGAAAAATCCGTAGTGTACAAAACAACTTCCGATCACCAGGATCGAACCCGGGCCTGTAAGAAGCCGGAGATGTACAACCGGAAACAAGACGCCTATCGAATCTGACGCCCCAGTGTTCGCAGCTACACGTGCACCCCGTTACGAAGGAAGACGGCATCGACTGGGTTCTCACCTTGTATAGCAATAACTGCATTCTTTCTTTTTATGAATGGGGGCCCTGCACTGCATTTCCGCCCCCCGGGCCCCACTTCTCAAGTTATGCCTCTGCGTGTCTTTAGCACTTGTCATAAAGCAGTCTAACGCAATAGGGTGTACATAAATGCGCGAAAATGCGACGTTTCCAGTCGTGTACGACACTTCATCAAGCATGAAGTAGTTTTTTTTTGTTTTTTTTTAGCTCAAACTAAGTTTTGAGTCTTTAAAGGGTGAAGTAAGAACGGGCTAAAACGTGTTCGTAAAATCGGTTTATAAGTTTGTGGACTTCGTTTCATTGGCACGTCTTCTCCTGAACACAGTTAATAAAATATCGTCTTATATCTGTATTTCTTTACACTATAGTCAATATATTTGAGTAAATACCAAACATGCACTCTGATGACACTGACAGTACATATTACTGTGACTGTGTACCAACTCAGCCTCTACATGAACTGTGTTCTGGCAATAAACATTTTTTAAAATTTTTTTGGCTCATCAGTGCAGGGCATCGTCAGAGTGTGGATTTACCGGTCATCCCAATCTAAATGCCTCAACTCCTGCCTAATGCTTAGGTTGCGGTCAGGGTATTTTAAGTGTGTGTCATGCTTAAGTTTGTATTTGTATTAGGTTTTATCGTGGATTTCCACTCTAGATTCAAGAACGGTAGCAAGAGTTATATCCAAATATTAGATTTTAAAGCGAATAAAAGCACGGAACAGGACACGATTTTCATTTGGTTCCATCGTTTTAGTATACTTTTAAGATTTTAAAGATAGGTTTATGCAAAGATTGTTCACGTAGTACGCCGTTGTTTTCTCAGTATTACCATATATTGGAAAGTTCGATTAAAAACATCGTATCTTAGCTTTTCCAAGCGTACGCTGAGCCAAGGCGATAGTTGTGGCTACTAACGCCTTTGCTAATGCTTTATGTGCAAAGCAGCTAGGAGGCAAAGCAATACGAGAGGTAGTAGTAACCGCAACTACCGCTAAGGCCCCACGTAGCATTGGAAGAGGTATGCTGCGATGTCTAGAGAACTTTCCAATGTATGGTGTTATACTGTCAAAACAACGACGCACTGCGTGACCAATCTCTGCTTAAAATGATATTAAAAATCTTAAAGTATACTAAAAACGATAGAACCAAATGAAAATCGTGTCCTGCAAGCTTTTATTCGCATTAAAATCCAATATTAAGATAACTCTTGTTACCTTTCTTGAATCTAGAGTGGAAATCGACGATAAAAACCTAATACAAATACCAACCTAAGCATAACACACGTAAACATACACCGACCACAACTTAAGCCTAATGGGGCTTTCAGGACACACGCAGCTTTCCTCGATTCCAATCAAAGAGGAATAAAGTCGAGTGCTGCAACAATTGGAGAAAAAGAAAGAACCGAGACGAAGAAAATTGGCCGAGGGCTCGATTGTATTAAAGAAAATTAATAATTTAGAATGCGAAAGCACGAAGGTCGTGTGGAAATGAGAGAAAGGGGAGAAAGGGAGGGAGGGAGGGGAGCAGAGGAGGAAGCTGGGGGAAGGGGCAGAGGAGGATGACTCAGAGCAGAATCCCCTCGTGCTTCTCCATCCCCCTCGCAGCATCCAACCCCTCCAACCGAACGGAATGGAACGGTCCTTGCAATAAAGGTGTACCGCAGCCAGCATCCGTCAATACCATCTTTTCCACACATCATTGCGTGCTCGCATGAACGAAAAGCGAAAAAAAAACGAAAAACCTTAGCTACCCAACAAGGAAAAATAATAATTCACCAGGTATTCTGATCAAAAGAGGGGTTCGGTTTCGTAGCATTCGTGGAAAAACAGCAAAAAAAAGAGAAAAATAAATCTATAACATGACCACCAAACGTGGCGAAGCAAGCGACACACGGAAGCACAATAAAACAAGAGCACAACTGCGATCTGTGAATCTTGGGTTTGTATGGTATGCGACAATGGCGCGTAGTGTTGTTGAAACTTTGCAGGCCCAAGACCCGCCCCACCCCCCTCCAAAAAAAAAATAAATAAAGGGTCGTACGATTTTTCCTGTGTGGCGAGAGGAAGGATAATTGCAGTAAATTAAATGGTAATTAAAGAATTGCAATTAAAGCAACAACACCCGGCCTGCCTTTTAACAGCCAGTGACGCGCAGTCATGTACCCGCGCGCTGCCGTCACGAGATTCGGCGTAGTAATACTACAACGTCACTTCCGCCCTCGTCTTCTCACGTGATCACGTGAACGACGTCTGGCTTAGCAAACGAATTGTGGGTCACGTCGCAGCACTGACGCAAAAACCGTGTCGCCACAACCGGAAACAATGAAACGTCATGGTTATTGTAGGCGCGCAAAGGATCATATACGTGCGGGACGCAGTACATAAAGTTACCAATCTTCAACAGAAAATCTCCTAGACGCCACATTTTGAAACGGATTTTTAGCTAGGGATTGACTAACGGCAAGTAAATGAAACTCTGAGCCGCACTTGATGTGGAGGATCGAGAAAAATGGCGCTGAGAGGAATGTCCTCTTAAAAACAATGGCAGAATTATCGGTGGCGGCAAGCCAGAAGAACAATTTAGCCAGCGACGATGCACGTGGCGTTTGATTTTTGGCCAGTGGCGGCGGCGCACACCTATAGGTATTGTGACAGCAGCTACTGACACTACTCGACGAATGCACTCGGAAGGGAACCAAATATTTATTTATCCGAACATACATTAACGACTAATAAAATAAATTTTAAATGTGGCACAATTTAAATCAATGTTTTTTCCGTGCCAGAGGCACACAAATTACCGTAAATCCTCCATTTGCGGCCGAGTCATCAATTGTAGCAAGTCTCTAATTGTAGTCGGGTGTTCTCCCTTTCATGAATTAGCAGTAGCCGGGTCAAAATGGCTTGATTTTGACAAAAAAAAATCTTATTTATTAATGGTTACCGCCAATACGGTTATTAAAGAGTAACGGTAAAAGCATTCATGCTATATTATTTACCGTTTTTAATGTCAGACACACGTTCTGCGTGTATTGATAGCGTAAATTTCCTTTCTAAATCTTGTAGTAGTCTGTTGTAGTAGTCTGTTGTAGTAGTCTGTTGCAGCCGGTCTCTAATTGTATAGCCGGCTCAAAATGGCGCGATTTTTAACCAGTAGCAGCCCGGGCTACAAATAGGGGATTTACGGTAAGTGTTTCACGTCAAAGCACAAAAGAAGTATTTATAACGCAACGTGAATATCATTCGTCCTTTGCTCGAATACGCAAGCCCTGTATGGTCACCGTATCTCCTACACGACATTGACTGCCTGGAGGCTGTTCAACGTCATTTCACAAAACGTGTAGCTAACCTTAGAGATCACCCTCCTGCTGATCGTCTATCTACATTGGGACTTCAGCCACTCGAGTTACGTCGTATTTGGGCCGACCTTGCACTGACTTTTCGAATTGTACGAGGAGAGGTTGCCAATCGACCTTCCCTTTTTCAATTTTTCTTCAGCTACTCAGACAAGGGGCCACTCATATAAATTGTAGGTCTCCGAATCGCACACAGACTGCTGGAGGCATTTTTTTGCTCTCCGTGTAGTCAAGATCTGGAACTCGCTTCCAGAGTGTGCTGTATCTGCCACCTCGGTCAATGCCTTTCTGAGGATCATTCGCAAATTACCACTTGACCATTTTCTAAGGCGGACCTATTAAACAGTTTTTACTTAATTTTACTCTCTCTTTTGGGTGCGGTGTAAGCGGCCTTGCGCCCTGCTGTTAACCTTGCTTACCAGCAAAAGATATTATTATTATTATATTATTATTATTCCACGTACCATTTAGCCATTCTGCCACAATTTAGCACAACCTTCGTCCACCTTCGTTGAGCGAGGGTGACGTCCCGGTCGACGGGTACTACCGCAGTGGGCGCGAGGAACCACGATGACGCGATCCATTCGTAAGCAAGTCGGAACGTCGCCGAGACTGCCGAGGCAACCAGGGGCGAGTTGCTCGTTAAACACGAACGTCGAATATGACGCGATTTTGACGGAATCGTTGGCCACGTCGTGCGCAAACATGGCAAGGATTACGTCAAAATCGCGTCATATTCGGGGTTCGTGTTTGACGAGCAACTCGCCCCAGGATACCGGGACTCGCGTATTTGGGACTTGGGAACTGGAACCGGGACTAGAGCATCTGAAGAATGGATCTCGGGTTTCACTTTTAATAATTAGCGCCGCAAGTCTTGACTATATTTTAATGCCGAGACTCTAATCTTATCGCGAGCGCTTGAAACATCCAGTCCACCGCGTCCATCATGACGTCACCCTGCTTGCGTCCGTTGCCATGGAGAGCAGCCGATGTCTGCACATGCGTGAAGTAAATTAAGCTAGGGTGTAGCGACGATCAGTGATAAGGATTTGTCACGCGTCGACCTCGCCAGCTATAGAAGCTTGATTCATATACAAACCAAGCTTCAAAAACTAGCTGTACACACTCAGAGAATGTGCACGCTAGCTATCACAGGTGTATTGTTTAGTCTTAACACTTCCTTGTACGCGCAATTCTGTATTGTTTTGTGGCGAGACAACAGTTAGCGATCGGAAATATCAAAATCAGGAGACAGTGACATACAACGTCCATGACTAAATATTAGGGTTTAGATTGCAAATCGTGGAATGAACTGCAAAGATTAGTTTCATCGCTAAAGCGCTGAAATGACGCCGGTAGATAGCAGGTAAACGAAACCGAAACAAATAACCAACAACGCCGCTACATGGCGGTAGCCATTCCGTAACCAAAACAGCATCACTCAGAGTCCGCATCACTGTTTCTCTAAGAGAAATAAATACATTGAATAAATAGATGATAACGTTTTCCTGGTTTTAGTAATTTACGGTGCAGAGGGGAGCAAATGTAACACCTTTGTAAATACAGAACGTAGGAGATAAGTATGATTAGGAAAATTTTTTTGTAAATCCGGTGACCCAACAACTTTGGCTTGGACTTTTAAAGTCTGTAAGTCCAAGGCCCATTTTGGAATACGCTAGTCCGGGCCGGGCTGGTCACCTCACTTCCTTCATGATATTAACCTTGTGAAATCTGTGTAGCGAAGATCTATTAAGGCTATAACAGAGTTGCAGGGGTTGCTGGGGCTGGAATCCTTGGATCACAGTTGGCTCAGGGCAGGGTAAACATAGAGTGGGTCAAAGATATTAAAAAGTTATAAAGCGAAAAAAAAAATTAAGGTTCATCTGTAAATATATTAACAATGGCATTGTTGACGACGATACTGTACTTGGGCGCTTGGCTCTGGGCCGTGGCCCGATTAAACACATTCATATTCTGCACTTTGGTTGAGCAATTTAGAGTCCGTTTTATTGTTTTTTTTTAAAGCAGACTTTGCAGATTTAATGCATAAAGTGCTGTAATTTTTTTTGTTTCCGCAGTTTCGCCTTATTGATTGTGTAACCCTGCTGTTCGTTTACATTTTTCAGATTTGGGAATATATGTTTTCTTTTCTTAACCCCGTAATATGTCCGTTCATCCATCCGTACACTGCGCATGCGTCACCTCACTGAAATTTGTCGGTCAGGCCCGGTTGTTTTACCATCACACTTTAAAATTTTTTAGGCAAGTATCTCACAATTTTAATTAGCCGGTCTATTATCATAAATCTTTTTCATTTTTACAGCATTTGATTTCAGAAACTCCAATCGCAAGTATATTTTTGGTAAACAATCATAATTTAGCATGAAGCAGGCAGCGTCCTCTCTCATCCGGTTTTACTTCTGCTTTACGCATTAGGATTAAAGCCAATGCGAAAGCGACATACCATTCACGAACAGAACAGTGAGGAGCCTCCGGTACGGACTCTTACAGATACAACGACATGTGTATTTTGAGAAGGGTTTTTGAAAAGCTATCTTATGTCTTTATGTAGCTTTACGGTTTCATTATCCGTTTTGTTAGTCATTTACTCCCTACGTATAGTGCTTAAGAGCACTATCATTTTACACTAAGAAACGAAATTACAATTCACAATCGCGTAAGACTTCACTATAAACTAGCTTATGTTCTAACTAGTTCTAACTTCTGTCGAAAACCCCGTTAAGTTGTACAACACCATTCAGAATTTTTAAATCAAGCTAGGAAACATTGATTTTTAAATAAAACACGACGGCTATACCTGGGTTCATTAATAAAAAAAATATTCAAAAACTTGTAAAATGCGCATGTCAATAAACAATGACACTTCGAGTTACTTCAATGAATTTTCAAGAGCTCTAAACTTTGAAATGCCGAATTGGCAATGGTCATATCACATTCTACATTGCTCAATTCGGCCTTTTAAATTGTAGCACTCTTAAAAATGAGTAATAAGAAGTAAGTCTACACAGAGAGTTAATTGTTTATTGACATGAGCACTTTTGAGGCTTTTTTTTAAATCACGGATTACACGGATTATTCAGTGGGGCTTTGTTTACATTGACACCTCAAACACTAATTTTCGACGGTGTACGATGATAGTACATTATTTTAAAAAATAGGCACACCGAATCAAAGGAGTCAGCAAAAGATCCGCCATATTTATGCGAAAATACAGCCGGTCGTCGCTGACCCCCACCGCTTCGGTGTATGTGGTGTCAAGAATTGATAGGGTTGGGGAGGAGAATTTGTGACTGAGACCCCAACTGAAACGCCTTAGATACATTCACATTAGTTCAGTCTTAGTTTATAGAGGGCGCCACGTGTTTTATGCCTAAAATTAAACTAAACTAAACGAAACTAGCTTATATTTAATTATTATTTAGCCTAGCTTAGTTGTAATTGAGTTAACTTTAGATTTGGGCTGAAAAATGAGTAAAAATTACCAGATAGAACACGTGGCGCCATCTGAAAACTCGGACTGAACTAATGGGGACGAATCTAACGTATTTCAATAGGAACTTTTTAGAGTTACAAATTCTCCTCCCAAACCCTATAAATTCTTGGTGGTGTATATATTTTTCAAGTCCTTTCGTAAATGATTGTAACTACAGGGACGAAATTACAACGTCCGAAGCCAGTCTGTTATGGTGTTTTTATTTGAAACTCTCCGTAGACGGGCGGCTAGAGTATTGAATTGTTCACTCCCTGTGAAATGCATGAAATTTGGTATGGATGCACATGAAGGGCAACTGAAAAAAATAACGATGATAGCAAGTTTAAAATCCCCCCTGATAAAAAAAAGACATAGGATCTCCCCTTACAAAATAAAAAAATTTCTGGCTCTAAGCTAAACAAATTCGGTCAAGATTGGTGGAAAGAATAGATCCCCACCTTTCAGAAAATCCTAAGCATGTTCATTTCGGACTATTAAAGGAAGCACAAGACCACTTTGAATTCGAAAATCGCCATAAGCGTTCGTTGCTATGCCATTAGCTCTTCACCTTTAAATGGACGTAGGACAATCCCATCTAAGTTAAACAATTTAGGTTAGTATTGATGGAAAGAATATACCCCCACCTTTCAGAATATCTTAAACATATCCATTTTGGGCTGTTAGAAAGCTCGCAAGAGCACTTTGAAAACGAAAATCACCATACGCTTTCGCCACTATGCCATTACCTCTTCGAATAATATCTCTGTAATGTGTGGTGCAGTGGCAACCTGACCACTGCACTGTGACTCTAATGACCGAGCTGTCGACGCGCCATTAAGCCTCATCTCCCCCCCCCCTCTTCACCTTTAATGAGCGTACGACGGCCCCTATTCAACGATTTCGGTTAGAGTTGATGGAAACAATAGATCCCCACCGTTCAGAAAATCCTAAGCATGCCCATTTCGGGCTATTAGAAAGCTCGCAAGAGTACTTTGAAACCGAAGGTCACTATATAAGAACCTATCGAACAATAAAGTGCTCGCGCAAATTAAGGTGGGTAAACTTGAAATACGATTTTGGAGTCCAATGGTTGCTTTTACTTGTCCAAAATTGTGTGCTGAACGCTTTTGCTTCGCATTATGCTTTTGCTTTGTTGACGGGTAAGGAGTTACAGTCCAAAAACGTTTTGGGGCGGCCCGAATCTCCCCCCTCCCCTCCTCGGGTGGGGGTGGGGATGGGGGGTGAACTTGCTATCATAGCTATTTTTTTCCAGCAAACTTTCATGAGCATCCATACTAAATTTTATGCTTTCACAGAAAGAGAACAATTCTACCAATTCTGGTCCTCAAGCCACCCTATTATATACTCCACATCTAGAGAAGAGTTGTTAAAAAATGTTGCTTTAGAAAAAAAAAAGAAAAAACTCGTGATTTACGTCAATATACGGTTTCTTTCAGTTAATGTTACCGAGTCGGTTAAACACGATTAAGTCGGATTCCTTGCATTTCTATGGATCAGGTGTTCTGGGAGAAAAAAAGTGTTGAAATGAAGCCCAAATGTGAACACACGATTTTTACATATTTCTTATTAAAAAAAAAAAAGCAGCGACGTTTCGAAGATGAGACTACCCATTATCAAGCTGATAAGAAAAAAGGCTGTAACTCACAAAACAATAACAAAAAAAACAATAAAAAGTACACTGCAACGTGCTGACATCCTAGCAATTAAGAGAAAGCTTATAAACCCTTCACAAAACGGAGATAAAGTCAAAATTCTGAGAGAAAAAAATTTGGGTTTCGGACAAAGAAGCAGTTCGGTTGCGTATTGAGCAAATTTTACATTCGAGGTTAGGTTAAAAAAATGTGTTCTCAAAAAGTGTCCCCTTCTCTCCGTTTCCTGAACGGTATTTTAGTTTCCTGTTAATTACTAGGATCTGAGCACGTTGTAGTGTACTTTTTAGTGTTTTAGTATTAAATCATCTTGATAGAAAGCTGGGGCTTCCTTTCAATCTCATACGGTTGAAAAACAATATCGAAATTTCGCCAATAGAAGTTGGTTAGTTCCAAGGGGGTATTACGTTAACTGGTCAAAATAGTGTATACTGAATGGCTTGCGAACACGTTACCGCGAATTACCAGTGGATTAATACCGGATTACTTATTAATATTAAACAGGATTGCCTAGATTACGAAGCTAAGATTGTGTGGTGTACTTCGCATTACCTTCGGTTTACTTGTTTCCGACATGAATTATTGGCTTACTAACCAAAATACTTCGAATTACTGGATTACTACTTACCCAACTTCAGACTACCTCCAGATTACCACTGATTTTCTGAGTTTACTGCATATCGAATTACTTCAGCTCGACTCCTGGAAATACTGGATTACTACATGGAACACTTCGAATTATTGGATTACTACTTAGACAACTCCGGATTACCTCCAGATTACCACCGATTTTCTGAGTTTACTGCATATCGAATTACTTCTGCTCGACTCCTGGAAATACTGGATTACTGTACGGAATACTTCGAAGTTTTGGATTACTACTACTTAGGCAACTCCGGATTACCTCCCAATTACCATCGATTTTCTGACTTTCCTGCATATCGAATTACTTCAGCTCGACTCCTGGAAATACTGTATTACTACATGCAACACTTCGAATTATTGGATTACTATTTAGGCAACTCCGGATTACCTCCAGATCACCACCGATTTTTCTGAGTTTCCTGCATGTCGGATTACCCCGGCTCGACTCCTGGAAACACCGTAGCTTACTGAAGACTAACTCGAAATACCACCGCATTATTAGGATTAGCCAAGATACCCACGAAACACTTCGGACTAAGGATTACCAAGCATTAGCACGCGAGGGTACCTAACTTTACGCTCCCTCGGTTAGTTCCCTATTCACAAGTGGTCTTTCACTTACATTTTACTATTAATTATTAACATTTTTTCTGTCGATTGTTTGGTCTCAGTCGAAGAGAGAGGGGGTGGGGGAGGGGGGATATAGGCTGGTTTCCCCTCTCTACCCCCAATGGCGTATCTATCCTCTCTCTCTCCCCCCTTTTAGTTCAGACAGTTATTGATTGGCTAGGTATATACGTGCACGTTTTCCAAGAGTGTGTGTGTGTGTGTGTCTGGAAATTCAGATGAATCATACGTTTCATCCTTTTCCATTCTGTGTATACACATAACACAGACCTACTACACTATCAGTCATGGACGGCATATCGTCAAGGTGGATTTTCCGGTTATAATTTCAAAACGTCTCGCCCCTAAAATTGTTCACAAACTGTGTTAAGGTCGTAATGTTTGGGGGAAATGAATGGATTTATAGCCTTCGTTGCCCCGCCTTTGTTTGTGGACGATTCCATTCTGGGGCGAGGGGGGTGTTTCACCCGCTCGCTCCTCGGCTGTCTCTCTCTCTCGCTCCCACTCGCATCACGAGCATCACGCTACGGTATTGTATTTGTGTGTGCGGCATGGGAAATTATTACGCTAGCTGGCTGGTGTTCCTAATACGGTTTCTGCATTTATTATTGCGTAAGCAAAAAATACGCTGATCGCTAACAGAAAATTCGATTTTTTCTTTTCTTTCTTTCTTTGTTGTTGAAGCCATGTCGTTAGCCTATACTAGTGCAGAATAGTGTTGCGAGTAGCAAAATTTCCATGGGAAAGTTTTTCCTGAAAAATTGTAAAAATATTTCCGTCTGACTAGAGCATTTCTTTTTTAAATGGAAAATTTTTAATTCAGCTTAAAATAGACGGATTTCCAAGTTTCTTAAAAAAAAAAAATGCCGCCCCACAATGGACGTGTGTCAAAAGGATCCTTGTAGATAATACAGTGTTGGACAGAGAATTACAATTCCCATCAAATTGGGTAGAAGATGAAATGTTAAACTGCAGAAAGTTCGCCTAATACGTTAACTTTAAATTAAGAATCTGATTGACAAAAACAACACTTTCGTATATTAGTGTTGGTAGCGCAGACGCTATGGCAAACTCATTACGCTACGTAAAAGAAATTTGGAAGAAGTCTCCCGTTCTTCCCTATTTTCCGGAAATTTTACCGTTTGCAACATTGATGATACACGTTAAATACGTTAATAGCACACGTAAATACGCACGTAAATACGCATACTGCAGATTGACGCTGGTTGGTGTTAAAGGTGGTCGTATTTCCGGTCGGCAGCGCTGTGGTCGACGCCATTTTGCATGGTGGGCAAACGTCACCTCCAGTAGTTGTTCAGTTTCTCAGGATGTAAGAGGCAAAACCAAGTTATAGGCATACGTACCATGTGCCCAACTTGATACTTTTTTAGGATATAAACTTTCCAGGATACAATGTAATGAGCCACCTTTGCATTATCTTTTCCTTTTAAAACCTTTACCATTTCCGGGATGATAACCGTTGAGCGGGCGAGCTGTGCCTCGAGTGCGCACATTTTTTTTTTCGTAGATTGCAGTATGACTACTATATTTCCCGACCACAAAATGTTGCGCTACAAAGACAAAACAAATTTATATTTTGCTTGAAACGTTACTAATAAAATTACGCGGGCAGTGCACTGATTATCCGATTAAAAAAACAACCACATGACCCTATAGTTTAAGCATAGACCATTTTTCTCAATCACTCGTGGCATTCCCAAGCTGCGAAAAAAAAAACCTCGTCAACGAGCTCGGTGTTTTTTCAGTTCGAAATGCAACTCATGATCATCGAAAATTGATCGAGGTTAAAGGTACATTCTTCCCAACGCCATTTTTCTCGATCTTCCACATCAAGTAAGGCCCCAAAGGTCTATTTACTTCCCGTTAGTCAATCCATTGTTCAAATCCGTTTTAAAATGTGGCGTCTAAGTGATCTTTTGTTGAATATTGGGAACTAATTTAATAGCATCCAGAGATTATTATTATGATCCTTTGCGCACTTGCAATAACCTTGACGCTTCATCTGCTTGCGTGCATGGTTCTTGATTCTTAATCCGTTTACTAATAATTACCATAAGATCACAAATCTAAAAGACTAATACGGTTAAAATTAAAACTGTGGATGCCAAATAGATCGCTGAAGAAATATAATACGATGGAAATATAATACGATGCTAGCCTAAAAAAAATTATAAAGTGTAATGTTAAATTACGAATTACGAAAATCTTTTGCGGCGACACAATTTTTGCGTTCAAGCTGTTTCGTCTACTACACGCCCAAGGCCAACTGGGATTGTAGCTGCGTTCCTCGCTGCTAGGAACAGAGCTACTATCTCAGTTAGCCTTGTATAACTACGGCGAGTCTCGCGAAACGGTGCTATGGTAACATGCGCGGTGGCGATCTGCGCGTGGCTGTTTTAAGGCAAGCGGAATGTACTTTTAAACTCGGCTCTTGTCGTATTACTATTGGAAAGGTCCCCCCCCCCCAAAAAAAAGCGCAGAATATTTGCTACTCGCCGTTTGAAGCACGACAATAATACTACACCCAACGCGTAAGCAACTCTGTTAAGACAAGCAACTCTTAAGCTACGCTCTATTACTACTAGCTTTTTCCAAGGAGGGGCAAAATATACCCCCCCCCCCCCCGGGTGACTTGCACCCTTTGTATATACCATCCCTAATTGCAGCACTGCTCTTGCTACACGCAACTTTTCCTACATTGCTTATAGTAAGAATTGCCATCTCCTGGTTACGTGTTATTTCGTCCTCACCGCTGCGTTTATTTCCCTTTTGCCTCGCGTACGTGTATCAACACTCCTTTATGTTGCCGGGCCCCTAGCAAGCAAGCAGGTGGCAGCGAGCGGCGAGCGAGCGCACAGTTGTTATTGATCAGTTATAGAGACGAATCAATACTAAAATAGTCAAACCCATTTCTTTGGAAAAGGGTTCAAGCAGCCCAACCCCCCATGTTTAAAAAGAAAGAAACTAAAACACAATCGCGCAAAGCTGTTTGTCGTTATGGGTGTACATCAGCTACCGTAAAACCAAATATAATCACCAAATGACACGCAATATTATGCACCTACACCCGTGTGTGTTTTCCCCGTTTTTCCAGTCATTGGCTTGGTGTGGTCTTTGGATAATGGACCATTGATGAACAAATTTACAACTCGTTCACCAACTCTTTTCATTCCGCTCGCGCATTGCATGTACTAGTAAGCATTGTAACTTAAAATAATAAAAGAAGTGAAGTGGAAGGAAGCTGCAGTTACGAAGGCAAGCAAATATGCTCCCTTTGTAGCATTCGAGGGCAGTAGCTCTCACCACAGTTCTTGGGCGCACGATGTAAGCACATTTACTTGAAAATCTATCATTTTATTAATAAAGATTGGTTTAAAAAGATTTGTTTATTAAACTGAAATCCGAATTAATAATTATATATATCATTTTATCGCAGATTTCGTACGTTATTGGGGCATACAGTGGAATACACATCGCCAAACTCCAAGTACTTTTTCGAAGCCAAAGTAAAATGATCGAAGTAACGATTTTTTTTTTTTTAATTATTAAAGTGTGCGCGGCCTATCGTGAGTTCGCTGCAGAACGAAGACAGATAATCGATTGTATGTTTTTGATAGCAGAGTGCCTTGTTGATATCCAAAATGGTTACAAAAACAATGGCGGCCGTCGATTAAAGCCGCCTCCTCCAAGAAGACGTAGTCGCTCATAAAATACTCGCAGGACTCAAGATACGCCGCGCAGACAATAGGGCTGTAGTTTAAAATAAAGACTGCCGTTTAGTAAGGTACTGCCATCAGTGCTTCCTTCCACTTACTGGAAATTTTTCCCTTTTTAGGGGAAAAGTGCTCTTAAAAGGGAAAGAAAATACCAAACAGGGGAAAAGGGGAAAAAATGGGGAAATTCTGTGTTTTATTTGGAAGTTGCAATTTTCTCTGGTGACTCACGGTCTTCTCTCCTCCATCCAGACCCAACATTTTGAAACTTCTACTCCAACAAACGCGTGTTAACATTTTAAACTCTTACCAAACACCAATTTACAATTTGGTTAAAGTTTATTTCTCGTCTGTTTCTGGTTTATTTAGGCTAAAATGGCGAAAATTGTGGGAGTACTAACTTTGTAAAGGTCCATCCATATACATCACTTGTTCTAGTAAAATAAGGAGTCTTGATTTTTTTTTTAATTTGCGTCAATGGGTAGCGCTCCTGTGCCACGAAAACGGGCTTATAATTTTTTTTTTTTTTTTTACATTAGGAATTGTTAAAAATTAGTGGTGTAATGAAAGTAAACTCAATAAGGGAAGTAAAAAAAGGGAAATTTTGTCTTTACTCCGGGAAATTCTGTAAATGAGTAGTGGAAGCACTGACTGCAATGCTGCTTATCACTCTTTGAGTTGGATTCGGGCCAGGGAATTGGGTAAAATTAAACTTACGACACAAAGGTTTACAAATTAATTGCTGCTGTATATGTGTACGCCAACAACCATCAAAACTACAGCCACGGATATCTTCGGTGGCATCACGCGATTTCGGTCGGTTTAAACTTAGTTAACTCTGCCGAGTATACCGTAAATGACTATCGTATCTCTTCCCAGTTCTGCAGTATAACGACATCGTAAAATCGCGATCGGTCGGCTCGATGCCTATTTCTGCGTGACGAGACGAGCACGATGCTTAGTTTATTAATCTCACAATACACTAAAATTAGGCTAGATTACAATTTTCCTTGTGTATCGTTCCTAACCATCGCCGGAGTTAATTACTGGACGAGGCGGTGCAAATTATAGCAAATTATTACACCTCATTCACATTCAATTCACACACGCGATAACCTCACAACATAACCTGTGTTGAGTTTCAGTTTCGGAAACGTGATTCCGATCAGGTAAAGGTTAAAGCTTAAAGCCAGTGGTATAGGGATGGAAAGTCAACGAAATTGGATAAATTTATAAGACACACCAAATGTAGACTTCCAAGACTTCAGGCTGGATATCAGCGAGCCAGCGACGTGTGCTACAGGGTGGCAAGGGTGGCATAATGCCACCGGCCCCAACTCTCAGGCCTCTTCCCCCCCCCCCCC
>JAHWFP010048968.1:0-13291 GCA_023313725.1 Lithobius niger | reverse complement strand
TTTAATTTTATATTAACTTCATTTAAAAAAAAATGAATTGCGAGCTTCCCTGTCCGTCCATCCCCCCCAACCATTAAAAAAATATGGTGGCCCATTAAAAACGCACTAGCTAAAAAACTTCTCTTAAGTCCAAACTTTTTCCCAAGTTTTTTTTTTCCAAAAAAAGTGAATAAAAAGGCCTGGACTGGCCTGGCCTGGACTGGACTGGAGTACGAAAAAGTGGTCCCTATTTTCACTATGACAAAAATATAAAAAAATTGGAAAAAAAGTACAGCCTTAGAAATTTTTCAGGTCGTGGACCATCCTGTATATAAGGAAGGGGGCCCAGAGGGCTAGTTTGCCACTGGCCCCACCTAACGTAGCTACGCCTCTGCCAGCGACCTTCCAGGGTCCTTTTCTGTAGTGCGTGCAACTGCATTAAATATTTTATTACAAAACAAACTAGTGTTTTGACGTTTTACAAACTTTTATCAACCTTAGGCCCGCATTTTAGGCCTTATTTATATTTATGACTTTAGGCCCTTTCGCAGGCGCCACCGCACCAGCAAAGTCGACACAAAAGGCCATTACAAAAAGGACATTTTCCAAAAAAGGGCAGGGGATTACGCAAGGAACTTAAAATCATTGGAGTGCTCAAGGCATACTTAGAATCATTGGTTTACTCAAGGAATACTTAGGATTATTGGATTACTCAAGGAATAGGCTTTCTTAGGATTTTTAGATTACTCAAAGAATACTTAGGATTTTAGGATTACTCAAGGCATACTTAGGGTTATTGGATTACTCACGGAATAGGTCTTCTTAGGAGTATTGGATTACTCAAGGAATAGGCATACTTAGGGTTATTGGATTACTCACGGAATAGGCCTTCTTAGGAGTATTGGATTACTCAAGGAATACTTAGGATTATTGGACTACTACAAGGAATGCTAAGATTTACTGGGTTACTGGATGGAATTCTTCGGATTACTGGATTACTATAGATTACTTCAGGATTACCGATGATTTCTGAGCTTTATGTTTACTAGATTATCTGCGAATACTCCAGACTACTGAAGAATACCATCGGATTAATATGATTACTGATGCATATGGAATACTGATGATTAGCCGTGGATTACCAAGCACTTGTACACCGGATTGCCGAAGGTGATATCCCTTCGAACTCAACAGGAGTTCCAATATCTGAGTTTGTTAAATTCAACGGATATATAATACAATGTATTCCACCGAACAGACAAACGACTTAACCTGGGAAACTGAAGCCTTCCTTATTTGATGAAGCTATACCTCAACGAGCATTTAAAGAGAACAGTTTAATGGAAATCCCGTGCAGGGAAGGTAAAACCCAAAAGAAAGGGGGAAAAAACGGACCAACCGGCTTAACCTGAACATCCTAAAACGTAAACAGACGAGCAACTATGTTTCAAACGTAGCTTTCGATATTATTTTTCATTAGGAGAAATTGTTTGACTTTTATCCTTTTATTATTTGTTTGATGGCCCGACCGAAAACACAAACAGTTCACACACACAAAGAAGATTTAGAAATACGGAAAAAGAACACCGCCAAGTGCTTTCCACCATCACCATCACCATCATCGTCATCATGATGCCATAATAGAAAAGAAAGGCAGACTTTGAGTGGAGTAGCAGGACCGAAGGAGGTCAACAAACATCGGAAATTACAGGGACCACTTGGAAAGGATCTTATCGAAACACTCCAAGCCCAAGTGAGTACAAGTCAACATACACACAGATGGGGAAAGAACCCTTCGCTCCACAAGATGAAAAAGGTTAAGGGGGGGGCAAAGAGTCAAATGAGTAAAAAGTAAATGCAAGCACGTGAATGAACAAATACTGTTTATACGAATTCTCATTTTAATTTCCCTCGTTGTTAACGGGTGTACAAGTCCTCCACAATTTTACGCTGAAACCAAAGAACAATGAATGAATAGAAAAGTTTTTTTGGGGGTGGGTGGGGGAGTGAGGCAGAGTTTATTCCAACAAATAAATCCATTGGTTTAAAATTAAGAGATTAAGTTTATTTAGTTAGGTTTTTTATTTTAAAGTTTTTAATACTTTCAAAACTAGAGTTTTTACTTTAAACTGTCGATAATTTCTGCGAAGTATGATCACACGATTAAGTTATAAAGTCTGAGATGTTTGATTTGGTATTCATCGACTGTTGTACTGTACCAAGGAAAATTGGAAATTAGCCATCAGCGAAAATTATACACTAGAAATAACGTAGTTCAGTAAGCCACCTTTATGCACTTACGTTTCGTCGGAGTGGCATGACCCGGATTCGAAACGGCTACCCAGTTCACTCCCAGATCACTTGCATAGCGCCTTAATCGTTAATGGCCGCTGTCAGTGGAGGATGTGGCCATAGCAATTAAGGCGCTATTCAAGTGATCTGGGGGCGAACTGGGTCGCTGGTTCGAATCCGCGTCATGCCACTCCGACGAAACGTAAGTGCATAAAGGTAGCTTACTGAACTACGTTATTTCTAGTGTATGATTTTCGCTAATGGCTAGTTTCCAATTTTCCTTAATATTCTTTACAGCGATTTATGTCTGTTTAGTACTGTACTAAGATCTGGTTCTGATGACGCTTTAAAGTCCTACGGCGAAATATTAATTCAGTTTTTTGTACTGTCGAAGATTTTTTTTTTCAATGATTACAAATCTAAGTTATACCTTGGCAGTAAATTTCACAAAAACATCACAGTAACAACTAATTTGCACGTGTTTCAGAAAAGCTACTTTGGGAGGTTGATTTAACCTGAACAGAGACAGCTTGGAAAGCATGTTTACCGTAAGTGAGCTGAGTGTTCTGTTATTTTTCTTGGAACTTTTGATGTTTTACAGCTTTTTTGTGCCTTTTTTGTTTTGCTTTGCATGTTATTGTTATTGCTCGCACGCTACGTGATAATCTAGCATTCAGTTGCGCTGTCAATTAATGCCTTTTCAGGATTTACTGCCAGTTTTAGGCTGTTTACGCAGTTGTCATCTTTAGGCCTTGTTATTGTGTGATTTTGGTCCATTGTACCTGTTTTTAGAACCTGCTTTAAGCCTACAAGCTTGTTACCGACACCTGATTGGTGTACATCACGAAAGCCATTATGAAAGGCATTGTCAGCTTTTTACCATCCTCTGATGGAAGGTACCGCATACCTGTTTTTATTGGTACCGAAATATTAGTTTTATTGCCTTTCGCCTGTGCTACTGGCTTAGTTTATCTACACATACCGTACGGTACGTTCCCTGTATCCATCTACATCACTAAAAAAAGGTATGATGTGCACGCGTGTGTGCGTGCGTGTACCTCTACTCCTCTTGAACCAAGGCACCAACAAAGATGGTATTAGGACCAAATGAAAGATAATTAAATTGCGCGTCGGTTACGCCTATTTAGGTCGCTGATTTTATGACCCTCATATACGCGAAAAAAAAAACTGAAAAAATAACGTCAACGTTTTTTTTACCCTCATGGCATTTGTTCATGACGTCACAGTTTGTTCATGCAAAGTTTATTATGCCTGAACCAACTTTGACCTTCCAAAGTAAACTTTGCCTGATAAAACTATGACGTCATGTTTTGCATCAGTAACACGACATATCATAATACAGGGTGGGGCAGAAAGGAAGGGCCACCCTTGGCATTCAAAGATGGTTAATGTTAGGATAATGAAACTTTGCATGGTATGTAGGCGAACGGGAGGGGGGGGCAACTAACCATGAATCGATCACTGACCTTGACTCATATTTTCAAGGTCTTCGTGATGCTAACTTTTTAACCATGCTTCGTAGAACCCCAGTTTAAATTAGAAACTTGTACACATTGGCAAGGCATGGCCATTGCAAAAAACAGAACGAAATTCGATACGCTAGTTTAGGAGTTACGAAAATTGCAAGCATCATTTTGTTGTGCTGACCGAGTGGCTTTCCTGCCAAACAGTGAGTGTAAAATTAAGTCCAGTGGTCCTCAAAGTACATGAAGCATGCTTGGAAACAAACAGCAACTGACACACTGATGACTCGACACTAGCTCAACACAACCTGCTACATTACACGTATAAACAGAATGGTGCTGCAAACTACAGCATCTTATGGAAGTTGGCATAGTTAAGTCACCGTGGTCGTCTAGAAAATGAAACTAATGTTTTCCTCCCTCAGGTTAACATTTCTGATTTTGTTTCAGAGCTGATCACGGTTAATGAATTATGCCAATTTGCGTATGCTGCCAACACCATTATCTACCAATACAATGCGTGGTGTACGAAAGAGCCTGACAGAACTGTTTGGCAGGAAAGCCACTAGGCCAGCACAACAGAATGATGCTAGTAATTCCCGTAACTCCTAAACTAACGTACCGAATTTCGTTCTGTTTTTTGCATTGGCCATGCCTTGACACTGTCTACAAGTTTCTAATTTACACGGGGGTTCTACGAAGCATAGTTAAAAAGTTAGAATCACAATGACCTTGAAAATATGCGTCAAGATAAGTGATCGATTCATGGTTAGATGCCCCCCCCCCCCTCCCAGTTCGCCTACATACCATGCAAAGTTTCATTATCCTAACATTAACCATCTTTGATTGCCAAGGTCGGCCCTTCCTTTCTGCCCCACCCTGTATGTGGTTCTCAAAATCAGTTAAGAAATCAAAATTCACCTTGTTTTCGGGCCAGCCGTTGTTCACACGTGCTATGAACTTTGAGATTGCAGTGCAAAGCCACGGACTAAATTTTGTTTAATTTTACTTTCTTAAGAGTTTTTCTTTGAGAATGGATTTGTATATTTCAGTTCTCTTCGTATTGTATGTTGATTTTATGTCCAGTTTCGTTAATATGTGGATGTAAAATCATGTATATTTTAATCTTGATTTTTAGCTGTTATTGGAGCCAAAATTATGTGTTCGCTGGCAAAAGAGCCAGCTCATTTTTTTTCTTTGTCTGTTTCCCTCACCATGGACTAGCATGAGCGCTTGTGGGATGAGCGTTTTGTTTCATGTGCCTGGTCTTGTTATGTGTCCGATGAATGGACTCTACTTACTTACTTACTACTAAGAAAAAAAAATTGGTCCGCATGTTAATTTCACTATCCTTTTTTGAGAAAACATTCTTACAGCGAAATAGTTTCGTCGCATGTGAGCTACTAGCGCTATGCTAGTAATTACCCCCAAGCTAGGAAGATCAATGTGAAACAAACGCAACAGTTAAGAAAGAATGACTCTCATTCACTACTGATTGCATACTTCGACCAGGAACGGACACACATTGAAAAAACTTGCATTGCTTTTTTTTATAGCATTTTTCTTTTCAGTTAACCGTTCTTAATCGTTTGACCATCACGTGTCATTGCTTTTCAAACGCTTCCTGGAGCCCATGGCCATATCAGCTCAAGCTCCATGCTAAACGATCGCAGGGTTCCCGTCAAAATACTGAAATAAATTTCCTTGAGGTTTCCAGGTTTCTCAGAGTAGATGAGGTCAATTTCCAGGCTATTTACCGCAATTTCAGGAAGGAATCTTACCAGGAAGGAACACATTTTACCAGTTTTTGCTTGCTTATTGGGTTTACATAATGCAGAAGAGTAGCGTAGCCAGATATAATGAACTTTTACGTGTCAAAATAGAACATATCATTTTTTTTTTAAAATCTGTGTTAATGTAGTCAGGCCTAGCCCTATAATAAGTTTGGCGCGTTTTTATTTGTTTTCAAGGTTTTCCAGCTCTGAAAATTAGTCTTGGCGGCTTGTTTTTTTTTTTTTACCCCTGAGTTTTCCAGGTTATTTTTTTGTGTGAAAAATCGGAGGATTCCATGAGTTTCAAACGTAGTCTAAATTCCCTGAGTGTTCCAGATTTTCCAGGTTGGTGGGTAACCTGGATGTGCAGAGACGTGTCACCACTAATATTTTGGGACACAAAGAAAGAATTTTACCCAACGTGCAACATTTGACCTTTGAATGTGAATGGACCTGGCATTAAAACGTACTCGACAACAAAACGTACTGGAGTTTTTTTTTTCCTTCTTTTTTCAAGTTTGGTATTGTTTGTTTTTTAGTACGACGCCAGAGAACCAACCATTTAATTAACTTTTAGCGGCCCTACGTGATCGTAAAACGGAGTATTTCGAAAGATGCCCAATTTTTTTCCCTCAGTCACTACCGCACAAAAATGTCTTTGTTCCGTACACCAGGTTCGTGAGATATTAGTTTTTAATGCTGACTGCGAGCTGGGTTAAACCTTTACCTTGCTATTCATTGTTTATTAATAACGTCTTTTTGTTCGCTTATGCGCTCGCATTTGCAGCGTGCTCGTTATTTTTAGAGCCGCCCCTCTTCTGTTTCTCGTTGTTAAAAAACAAAGACTTTTAGCCCCCAAAACGAGTACGATCTGAAACCAAGAAGGTTTCTTTCTATACGTGCTCATGCTTAAATGTGGTGGAACTGGTTTTTACGAATATATGGAGGTGGGGGTTGAGGCAGATTTCGCACGAGCAGAGAAATGTTCGCAAAAGCATCGCATAATTGGCCAAAGAAATATGCAGATTTTTGGCATCCACCACGATTCGGGCTTCTGCACAAATCATTAACAAGGATTGCTAAAATAAAAGCCAGTGCATATTTTAACCCTTCCACTCCAGACGTACGCCAAGATCGCTCATTTTTAAAGTCCCACAGCTACATAGGTAAGTAACGTGATACGATCACGCATCCCTTTGGCTCACATGCCAAGACTCTAGTAACACGGCTGTTCTTTGCTCGTTTCACTCGGGTTCCCTGGGAACCCTCATGCCCCTAACAACACGGCTGTTCTTTGCTCGTGTCACTCGGGTTTCCTGGGAACCGTCATGCCCTAACAACACGGCTGTTCTTTGCTCGTTTCACTCGGGTTCCCTGGGAGCCCTCATTCCCCTAACAACACGGCTGTTCTTTGCTCGTTTCACCCTGGGAACCCTCATGCCCCTAACAACACGGCTGTTCTTTGCTCGTTTCACCCTGGGAACCCTCATGCTCCTAACAACACGGCTGTTCTTTACTCGTTTCACCCTGGGAACCCTCATGCCCCTAACAACACGGCTGTTCGTTGCTCGTTTCACCGTGGAAACCCTCATGCCCCTAACAACACGGCTGTTCTTTGCTCGTTTCACCCTGGAAACTCTCATGCCCCTAAAACACGGCTGTTCGTTGCTCGTTTCACCCTGGGAACCCTCATGCCCCTAAAAACACGGCTGTTCTTTGCTCGTTTCACCCTGGGAACTCTCATGCCCCTAACAACACGGCTGTTCTTTACTCGTTTCACCCTGGGAACCCTCATGCCCCTAACAACACGGCTGTCCGTTGCTCGTTTCACCGTGGAAACCCTCATGCCCCTAACAACACGGCTGTTTTTGCTCGTTTCACCCTGGGAACCCTCATGCCCCTTAAAACAAGGCTGTTCTTTGTTCGTTTCACCCTGGGAACTCTCATGCCCCTAACAACACGGCTGTTCGTTGCTCGTTTCACCCTGGGAACCCTCATGCCTCAAGCAACACAGCTGTTCTTTGCTCGTTTTACTCGGCTTCCCTGGGAACCCGAGTGAAGCTGTCTTTTCGTCACTGAACTTATTATTTTCTCTTGTCTCTCTCTCTTCTTCTGTTTCTCTCTTCTCTCTGTCTCTCTCTCTCTCTCTCCTTGCTCTCTCTTCTCTCTCTTCTCTATCTTCTTCTCTCGCTCTCTCTTCTCTCTGTGTTTCTCTCTGTCTCTCTCTCTCTCTCCTCTCTCTATCTTCTCTTCTTGCTTAGCCATACGTTATGGCATGGAAGGGGTTACAACTAAGATGGGGCCTCCTGGCTTGCAATTAAAAACTACAAGACGAAATTTAATTTTCAATGGGTTATTTCCGAACTTGGTCACAATAAAATATGATTTAAGAGAATACCAACATTAAAATAATGTTGCAGCAATAGGAGCTGCCAGTGTATCAGACCTTGTATGTGGTTTTTAAATGCCGATTGCAAGGCCCCATATTACTTGTATCCTTCAGCCACAAACTTTCACAAAGTTTTCACAAGGAAGGGGTTAATAAAGGGGATAAGAACCAATCCCTCCGTTAAGGACAAATGGCTAAGCCCTTAAGGGCGTACGATAAGGTTTAAGGCACGCTAAGGGCTAAGCCAGTCCCTTCGCACTGGTTAAGATTTTAAGTGCTTATGATAAGGTTTAGGGCACGATAAGGGCTAAGACAGTCCCTCCGCACTAAGGGCTTACGATAAGGTTTAGGGCGTGATAAGGGCTAAGTCAGTTCCTCCTCACTAAGGACTAAAGGCTAAGACCTTAACGGCTTATGATAAGGTTTAGGGCACGACAAGGGTTAAACCAGTCCCTCCACACTAATGACAAAGGGCTAAGCCCTTAAGGGCACGCAATTGGATTAAACGCACGATGAGGGCTAAGCCTGTCCTTCCACACTAACAACTACAGGCTAAGACCTTAAGGGCTGATGATAAGGTTTAGGCCACGATAAGGGCTGAGCCAGTCCCTCCGCACTAAGTACTAAAGGCCAAGATCTTAAGCACTTATGATAAGGTTTAGGGCACGATAAGGCCTGAGCCAGTCCCTCTGCACTAAAGGCTAAGCCCCTTAAGGGTTTACGATAAAGCTTAGGGTGCGATAAGGGCTAAGTCAGTTCCTCCACACTAAGGACTAAAGGCTAAGACCTTAAGGACTTATGATAAGGTTTATGGCACGACAAGGGTTAAGCCAGTCCCTCCACACTAAGGACAAAGTGCCCTTAAGGGGCCACGATTAGGTTTAATGCACGATTAGGGCTAAGCCTGTCCCTCTGCACTAACGACTACAGGCTAAGACCTTAAAGGCTTTTGATAAGGTTTAGTGCACGATAAGGGCTAAGCCAGTACCTTCACAATAAAGATTAAGGGTTAAGCCCTTAAGGGCTTACGATAAGGTTCAGAGCATGATAAGGGCTAAACCAGTCTCTCCACACAAGGACTAAGGGCTAAGTAAAGGCTTACAATACGGTTTAGGGCACGACACAAGCTAAACCAGTCTCCTCACAGTAAGGACTAGGGGCTTGCAATAATGTTTAGGGCATGATAATAGCTAAGCCAGTGCCTCCGCACTAAGGATTGAGTAAGGGATTGCAATACGGTTTAGGGCGTGATAAGGGCTAAGCCAGTCACTCTGCACTGATAGTGTTGTGGCCAGCGCCTACATTGCCTTACTAACCTGCGCCTGCTTGCGAAGTAACACTTTCTGAGGCCAACTCATGGGTCACCTCAAGGTTCACAGCGAGTACACCTAAGTTGAAATCACTTGAAATCCTAAGTGGACGTTAATCGACCACTTACCAACCACTTGATGCACGTTGCAACAATAAGTGCTAAGTGGTCCTACTGCCTGGCTATCGTTGATGAACGATGACTCGTCCCCAGTGGGTGTATAGTGATAAACAAAATAGTATCGGAGCTATGGTGAGGAAATGGGGGGAGAGGGGGTGGTTAGTTACAGCTCCCAAACAGCCCACGCACGCGTTTGCCTTGCACGGCCTAAAGTCGGAAATAAATTTTCTGAAAGGTGCTTGGTGCAGTTTTACTGATTGTTGGTTTTCCTGTTTAACAGTTTTGCTACATTATGTCAAACCTAAATATTAACACTGAAAATGCTGTTTTTTCCTTGGTGTACGAACAAAATAGTAGATCAGTATGCAGACAAAATATAGTAAACAAGTTAGTAGAGCAAATGCTAGATAATAAATCGAGAATTGGTAATGGCAGCTAGCAAACACAATGGATAGTGCATCAAGTCTGAAAATAAGTAAATTAAGAAAAATACCGCATGAGCCTGCTCTTGTCGAGAATAAGTGCCGGAGCGCCGCTCCTGTGCGCTACTGCACGACTATACCACTGCTCCTCCCCCCCCACTCCCCCCCCCAAAAAAAAAAAATCACCAACCCCACCCAATTCCCCCAAGGAAGCCAACCGCAGTTGCTTTGTAGTGCGCTCGTAGACTCAGCATATGCGTAACAAGTACAGTAATTCCGAAACAAACTAACGTAGAAACAACCATAAAGTCAGACTTTAAGTCCAGGGTTGAGTCGACATTTTTTGTTCATCGTGTTTACTTTAAATATAATCAATCGCCTTTAAAAAAGGTTTAGGCTGTAGCCTTAAAATGGGGTCTTGAGAAACTTTGGAAACCTCTAACACGACCGTGGCTTCTGCTCGTCCACCGGTCACGCTAAAAAGGGTCTCTTAACAACTCTTGACAAAACACAGCTGCTGTGTTTACCTAAAAGTTCTTGTTTCAATCGAGTTGTGTGATACGGGCCATCTGCCGTGTTATTCGTGTTTTGCTTGATCTCTCAACTGTGCTAAACGGAAATTGGATCGGTGGGGAAACTGTTCGCTTGGCAAAGTATGCTATATATCACTGAAAAATACTTACTACCTTATAACCATGCGCCGTGGCTGTTTGCTGTGACGTGCATGTCACGTGACTGGGCTAGCCACTCCGACGGCCAAACAGCCGTTGTTCTCGTTCATCATTGGCTAACTCATGGTGACGTCACGGCAAACAGCCATTGCGCGTGGTTTAGGCGAAAATAATAAACAGTTTTTATGATGTTCGGAAAGCTTTAGAATAGTTGTTTATTGGTGCCCCACAGGAAAAAAATTACAACGTATTTTTTTCAAGAATCTGTTTTGCTGGTCTTACATGTCGCTCTTGACCTAGCGACCGACGCGCCATTAAACCTCAGTGCCCCCCCACCCCCCTCCTCCAACAAAATTCTGCTCTGTTCGCCTCAGAAAAATACCAGAATTTTACAGTTTGCGAATTGGATCGACTCTTTTCACAGTTGTACAATGTGAGGTGTTGGAAGTTAATCTTTAAAATATTTACTAACCCCGGAAGAATGATTGCAGTGTGACTCATTACCCCCAAGAAACCTTGAAAACAAGTCTTTTTTTACCTGTCCAAAACTGTGTATACATTTCGTTTTTCAAAGGTACAAAAGCTGCCAAAAAAAAAACCAACATTTTAAACCATTCACGACAATTTTTTTTTTGTTTTCACCTACTATCAGCTTATTGTCTTTATAATTGGGTGAAAATTGGTTTTAAAATGAAGTTTTGCATTTTTGTGCTTTTAAAAATGCAAATGAATATTCCGTTTTCGAAAATTACATAATTTTTGGTCAGTCGGCAAATCAGTCGGAAAAATTGCATAATTATTGGGCTAGATTGAAAGTTATGTCGGTACATTGCTGGTTTACACCCCTCCAACTTTTATCCTTCCTGACGTCTCTGAATGTTGCCAGACGTTCTCCACCACTTGACGAAAGTCTAACTGTAAAATCGTCCATTTAATAAAAAAAATTAATCAGAATTATCTGCCGAAATAAAAAAAAAAATCTGGAAAATCATCTAATGGGAATATCGTATAATGGATAATCGTCTAAACGGACAATTACGCGGGTGCGGTATCCGATTTTATACGCACAGCAGCAGCGAGCGCGGTAGACGAAGGAGCGTTGGATGGTTTTCCATTACACGAATTTCGTGTTAGACGATTTTCCGTTATATTGTTACACTGTACACGGCCTTCCAATTATGCGATTTTCCAGTTAGAAAATCATCTTTCGCCCCACTTTTTTCACCTCTCGTATTTACTAAAAAAAAAAAATGGTTTTAATTATTATTTTTATGCTTACCCGTTTTTGTTAATTTCAGTAATGCGAAATAGTTGGAAGCGATACTTGCGATATTATCGTTCAGACGATACAGGGTTATAGTAAGTTGGCGATACCAATATCGGCAGAAACTAATACCGCAAAATACCGTAATAATCACCCAACGCTAACAACCGCTCGAAAAGGTAACGAAATATCGTCCTACCAACCTTATTTCGCACCAATAAACATCGACATGTAAACACGAAACCACACACAGCTAACAGCTGAACATCAATTATTGCAACACGGGGGACTGTCTGTCATACCTGACATTGTCAGGCAACAACAAACAAATTAAGACAGATAACCACGACCATGCCCGTGTAACGAGTGTGGTTAGTCGAATGTGCATGTTTATTGTGCGGAGAATGTGAAGCCATGCAGAGAAGCGTCCGAGACAGCTGACAATACCTATTGTCTGACGCAGAAACGGGGTCGCGCGGGAGAGCAGTTGCTCATTGAGATAGACATTCTTGTTCAACTGCACAACACACAGTGTGTCTCTTGTTGCTGTGTTCCAAACGCACAATGCATATATGCTTGTTACATTGTGTACAATGGCGTTATCGGCGTAGAATTTGATATGACGAGCAACCCCGCAGCTCCGCACTTCACAATGGCTATTGTCTGGCTTGGCGAGGTACGAGCAGACGGCCGTATATATGGAGCAAATCTGCTGCCCACGGCCGCAAGGAACGAACCAACCAGGTAGTAAGGCGACCAACACCAAACGCCGCTACAATCGAGAGATTACAGAATATTAATGCTGGTAAATTTAAGCTGAAGGACGGCTTGGAACGAATTGGTTTATCGCAAATGGACCAGGGGGAGTATTGATTTTGGAAGCAAAAAGTGGACATGTGTAGTTAGTTGTGTTTAATAACACGATTTTGTGACACGCACCAACGTTACGTAAGAGTTTTTTTTTACGTATCCTTACCAAATAGGTATTGATTGCAGATGGTCTATTGTTTGTTTTCGTTACGATAATTTTCTTTTATAGAAATTCCATGAATAAAATTTGCCGGGCGTTAGAATTGATTGCGGATATTAGGAAAGAAAAATTAATGCAGTGGTTTGTACTGGGGGGTGGGTTCCACAATATTGACTGTGTGAATGAATTGTGTTACGTTGTTCTATACTTGTGCATTATAGGAAATGTAACTGATGCAGTGGTTTGCACTGAGGTTCCAGAATACTGACTGACTGAATGAATTCTTACGTTGTTACTACTTGTGTACGATAGGAAATAAAAATTATTGCAGTGGTTTGTACTTAGGTTCCAGAATACTGACTGTACAAATGAAATGTATTAGGATGGACTATTCGGGCATATTAGGAAATGAAAATTAATGCAGTGGTTTGTACTATACGCTAGATGTTCTAGAATAGTGACTGTACGAATGAATTGTTACATTGAACTTTTGTGCATTACATGAAATGAAAATTAATGCAATGGTTTGTACTAGATGTTCTAGAATATTAACTGTATGAATGAATCGTTACATAATAATAATAATAATAATAATAATAATAATAATAATAATAATAAT
>JAHWFP010048966.1:0-29572 GCA_023313725.1 Lithobius niger | reverse complement strand
TTTGCTATAGCTATGCTTTGTGGCTCTCCCAGTTCAAATTCGTTGACTTGCAACAATGCTTTGCTGGACCCTATACTTTATTAAACGGGATGAAAAATTTAACTTATGAAACCCGCCTCCAGCTATTGAACTTAGATTCCTTAGAATTACGACGCTTGAAGGCGGATCTAACCCTAACTTTCAAGATTTTAAGAGGTTTCCTTAACACTGATATCCCTCTCTTCGAATTGTCCACGATGAGACATACACGTGGTCACATATTTAAATTAAACAAACCAGCAGCGCGATTAGAGATGCGTAGGTCATCATTTGCAGTGAGGGTAGTAAACCCATGGAACTCGCTCCCTTCAAAAGTGGTAACCGCAAAAAATGTTAACACTTTTCGGCACCTCTTAAATGAGGTAGACCTTAAATATTTTCTGAAAAGACCTGAATATACACGACCCACTGAGAAAAATAAAATAACAATTTAAATCCACTACATTTGCTCTTCACGCTAATGATAAAACAATTTTAATACAAAGGGAACAGTATAACTAGCCAACAACCCTGCTGCTTTTATCTCACTTCTTATGAGTGCCTAACTCCATTTTTAGTTTTACATTAGGTTTGACAAATGGCTTTGGCCAAGCTTTACGGTACATTATTTTATTGTTATATTAGAAATACCGACAATGATACCTGGCATTACCCCTCACTTGCCCCTCACGTTTGGCGATGCCATCGGGGACCATTGTGTCCCTGGTAGGTCTAACCTTGGTGGTAAGGCATTCGTGACCCCAACCTACTTCCATCAACCCTCCCTCTTAAAACTGTTAAACTTTATAATTTTAATTTTTAATTTTTAATTTTAACGTTAGATGGCAGTTAGCGACCACCAGCTCCTTGCCATTCCGGTTGCGTTTGCAACAAACTATTTTATATTATATTATATTATATTGTGGCTCTCCCAGTACAAACTCATTGACAAGCAATAATGCTTTGCTATGGTGGCTCTCCTAATCAAAACACTTACACCTGGTGGCATAATTCATGGTTAATGTCAACAATGCTTCGGCAAAACCCACTATTGCAGTCTGGCCGAAGCCAGAATTCATGGTCATCCAGTTCCATGGAATTTAGTTTGTCAAAAGTGCAGCCGTCTGCTTACATCTCGTGTCCCTTCATGGAAACACACTCGTATGTCAGTTACTATACGAATTATTTAAGGCTATTCTTAACAAATTGTTTTCATAAATAGTGACAGGAAAATTGTCTTCATAAATAATCATTGTTGATATATGAAAGCAACTTAGTGGAGTTTAGTTGTTCAGGCCTAGTCTAGCCCATCTTTGTTATCCCATGTGACATCTTTAACGAATAAGCCGGCCGAGCGCAGCTGGATAAATAACTGTTCTAAAAGCAGTTTAAAATTACATCTCACCTGCATTTCATATTTATTTTCAAATGCTCTTTCCGTGAGATTCCTAGCCGTTCTGCTGCAGTTTCTGAATTATTTACTTTGTTGATTGTCAGTTGTTATTTTCCAGCTCTTAAAGGAAGGAGGTGATTTACATTTTCTATGACAAAAAGAGTATTTGAAAGCCATTGTCTATGTACACAATTTTATACAACAATACGAAATAAATACACATTTGGTACCATTTCGGGCCCATTGTACCAGTTTTAAGAATACGTTGGCCACAAAACCGATCCTTAAATCACGATATCTCTGTTGTTTGCAACGTGCTTTGTGAATAATGCACGTTAATGTTCTCTTGGAGTACACAACTTGTATAATGTTTATTTTTTCGTACAGAATGAAAACACGTGAGAAATAGCATTCTGTAAATTCGAATCTATGGCAGAATAACGGATATAGATGCATAATTGTCATGCATCTCAATTAGTCTTAACCTGCATGGTTAATTATTTATGCTTACGTTTATTAATGTGACAAAACAGCCTGGCTAGCGTATATATAGGTAATGCCATTCTTACTATGTAAGTATTTGGATGAAATATTACCTTCTTTCGCCGATTCCTACCAGAGGGTGTCGTCAATGAACCTCATGACGTCACTGCCCATCCTGAGCGCCGCCATGGTGATGAAAACTAGTTAGCATCACTGAAACACTATGACCGCGATAAGAATGCTTAGTTTATCCCTTAAAGAAGGTTAAATGAATTTTAAGCTATACCAGAACTGGCTGATCATGTTTTCTTTTCGTTAATCCAGGATTCAATTTTCATAAGGGTTGTAGCTACCAGTGGAGCTAAGTATAACACATGGTTTCGTTTTATGAGAATGTAGGGAGTCGGGTTGAATCTTCATTAGTGGTTCGAACTTCTTGTAACGAATAAGTCCTTTAACTTCAAATACTGCACACGCATCAGTAGTACTTCGTCAATTTCGGACGGCGTTGTCGCTATTACCATGATTGAATGATGCCATCGATGCCGCCATTTTTTTTTTCAACCGCTTCGATGGGTTTGCTTGTTCGGCGCGATGCTATGCTGTCTTTGGAGAGACTGGGACTTAGCCATTTTTTCGAAGGCCAAATGGTGACGGTTAACATACGTCCTGACGGGGTGACACATTTCGCCCTCTGGTGCTGTTGATAAAAGTTAGAAATTCACCCCAGGTTTTTCAGAAGCGGCAAACAATCACACCTAAAACAACCGTTATTTCAAGCTAGAGTATTTAAACTGCCCAGAGACCTAATAACGGCATTAAGAATATTTAAAAAATAGGAAACAGCTAGTAATTCGTTCTGAATACCGTGTATGTATAGTGGGATTGCTATGGAAGTTATCAATTCTTCGTTTTGTATTCAGTATTTTTTTAATCCTATTATTGTAATCTACACACGTTAAGTCAACTGATCTGTCCTTGTCGAAAACATACTTTTGTGTTTATATATGTAAAAATGTCATTGTGTACATAACACCTTTCGAGTTTAAATGTAAAAATGTCACTGCGTATATTACTAAGCCATCAAAACTCCACCAAATCAGCTTTAATACAGTGTGGTAAATGGGCCAGTCTAGTAGGGAGTGACACCTGGAAATAAGTGCTGTTACAACGTATTACACTCCCAGCAATAAACGCGCTCCAAAAAAATGGAGTGAAAATTCCATTTAGAAAAGCGACATTAAGTCATTTTTTTTTTTTACCAATTCAAGTCAATGGAGCAAAAAACGTTGGGCTTGGCACCCTTTTTAGGTTGTAATATTGAGAAAACTCCTTCCTTCTTTCCCGTGGCTCATGGCCAAAAACAGCTGCACGCGACATTTGCGGCTCCCAAAATAGCAAAGAGAGAGATACATTTGGCAGCAGGTGAGATTTGCAAAATGGAGGATTTACCTTTCAACAACTTTCTCTTTCAAATACTCGTTTGACTCTTAATTTCAGCTGCCAAAGCAGAAACTGAGGAGAATGCCTGAATGGACCCAGAGTCTGCGGAATATCGTTTCTCGGGTTATCCAGTCTCGTGTAGTTCATCTGCGAGATTTTTCCGAGGGATATGTTATTCTGACGTCACTGCGAGAGGCACCGCGTTAGCTTTAGTAATCTGATTCTGAAATTACGCTACTAAATAGAACAGTTTCAGTTCTTCACTTCGGTTTAGTGTAACTAAAAAAAACTCACCGCAGAAAGTAAAAGTCGTTACCACAAAATCCAACTATGCAGGGTCGTAGCTAGCCCCGTTGGCACCCAAGGCGAACCATCTAAGCGGCGCCGCCCCAATGACAATTTCAAGAAAGAAGATTCACGAATGATAATTGAGGCTTACATAAGTAAATACTAAATACGCGTAGTAAATGAGCTAGACCTGTACTAGGCAATGAAAGTGATAGTCAAAGAACATCAAATGAATAAGAAAACACAAAGCGTGTTTTTTATCGAACAAAGACGATTTTAAGATAATTTTGGCTAGTCAACTGATCAAAAAACCACAGTTAAGGTAATAAAGAGATGAGAGTAAGCTATTCCCTATAACAAACCGAAAATAACCATTTCAAAATAAATATTTCAACCGGAATCAAAAAAATCTATTTTTACCCGACAATTTTCCAATTTTCACCCCACAATTTTCCAATTTTCGGGTGCAAGCCTTCCCTTAAGAAGTAAGACGCAAGTATAGTGAAGTGCTAAACTTTGTGTACTTGTGTGTAACGCAATCCGTTGAAAAACATATTTGTGCTTAACCGTCCACTTCCACAGTTACATGGTTGGAAGGAATTCGGCGCGGCGCCCTAGGCTGACACCTTGCTCGCCTTACCCTTCCTACGGCCCTGCAACTATGCCAAAACCAACAACGTGTAAAGCTAGAAGATATATAGGCGAACTGTTAGTAAATTTACTAATATCACCAGCATTAGAGTTCCTGCCAATGTCTGACACGGATTGTATCAGAAAAATCTGTCCGAGCCAATTTTTTTTTCTTGTCGTATACCCTAGGCAGGAAAATGGCCAAATCCCACAACACCCGAAGGTGTACATTCTTCTTCTAGGTCACCCATGTGTTTCCTAATTTTTACTGTAAAATGGTGTATTGGAATGTTCAAAATCAGTCAAAAGTAGATAAAACGGCAAACATTTGGGCAGAATTTGTCCGCAGAGGCTGGGCCGTTGGGTTAAAAAGTATTTCCTGTCGATTTTTTTACGTAAATTCATCAGTCACTGAAGCCGACGAATGTACCATCTGAACACACGAAAGTATATCATCCAGCCAGTGACCAACAACATTATTATGGTATTTAACATTCAAAAACTGGTTCCGAGCATAACGTAAAACCGCCATCCAAAAATGTGCTGTATTTGTCAGAAAATTTGCTGCTGAAATAGCTACTCGTATTCAAGCATTGGGTTTTGAATTGCAATGAACGACGGCCAAAATATACCGACACAATGTTTCCCTTTCAACGTAGGTGCTGCCTCTTTCTCCCACTTTTGAAATGTCTTCTCCCAAAGGGGATCACTCTCTCCCGACCATCACTGCACGACACGTGACAGGAAAATGGATATTGACCAATTTCCCTCGCAGGGCTAACTAACGATCATAACAAAATGCGACACAAGAGTCCAATACGACCTTCGCAAGTTCGGCGAAGAGTAAAAAAGAAAAAAAAAACGTAATCAATAAAGCTGCAGCCTAATAAAAACGTCTTCCGCCAACACCAAGAAAGTATCGCGCTTATGTTGAAGGATGAATTTCCCTGCAGATTTTTTTTTTGTCGAGGATCTGAAGGAAGGAAAACTCGTCAAAGCCAGTCTGTCGAAGAAGAAGTTGGACAAAGCGGATGTGCTCGAGGCCATCGCCTGTTTGATCGCCATTTCGGACCAAATCCCTGGAGCCAAAGTTGGCGCTGCTCAAATGGAACTTAAACTCCGGTGATCGGATCACGGCAGCGAAAACGCTCCTGCGATAAGAACCCGATTTGGGCAAAACCTGAAATACAATCTGCACCAAAGATGTAATGACGTTGTTAAAGGGGGTGGCAGGAAAAAGTGCGAACATGTGATTAGGACATGGGAACGATACGCCACCTCAAAACATTTACAGCAAGTACCCGAACCAATATCCAGACAGGAAACTGGTAATGAAAGCCAGGCTGGTTATTCCTACCAATTACGTTAAATGAAGCCGGGCGTTTAAAATACATGACATGGTTACATAAAACTTATAGGAATAAGGATGCCATAGTTCTACCCGGGATCACATGGGCTTGTAGCGCGCCACAGGGATACGGAGCATTTTAGACCGAAATCACTCTCGAAATTTCATTTTACTATTACCATCACAGGGCAGGGACTCGTCGTCGTTTGCGCATCGCATGGGTACAGAGTAGCCTACTATGAAAGGGGTGAAACCAGAAGAAGTCATATCGTAGAACAATGCTTTTTTTTTTTGTAATCACTTATCAGCAGTGGAACTCGCACTGAACTTATTATTTGTACCACTACATGTCCAGAGCGATCTGAGAAGCTTTTCAGTTTTTGCATTCCCAGTCAACTTCTGGTAAGACAATCAGCGCAAGTTCCAGTGATGATAATAGCACGTAAGCCTAAAATTTAATACCGCTCAAAACATGTATGGATTGTTCTATGATATGACTTCAGGTTGGTTTCATTCCTTTCATTATATGTACAATACTCTGTATCCGCGCGAGCGATAATGAGTCCCTGTGATTACCGTCATAAATTTTGTGAGCTGCAAAGTATTTTAGTATCTCTTTTTGTGGTTCGTCTGCTTTTTCTCGTTGCTGGCTGTTTATTTATAGGCAGACTAAGCGAGATACACCGATTTGCCATTTTTTGGGAACAATATGAAGCGTTGTGCAGCTTATTCTTGCTACGTTTAACGAGAATTGTTGCTGTTAAGTTTGGTTCCGACCTTTCAACACTTCTGCTCTAAAAACAGAGTTATGGTATGATTGTCACGATCGTAAATTGGCTTATATAAACGAGAAACTTGAACGTACAGTATAAACAGCTACCTAATAATTTGCCCAATGCCACCAGAAAAGGTTTGTATGTCTAGAAGAATTAGAAGTTTACTGCTCGAGGCATTCATTGACCAAGGGCTTGCCATCATAATCTTATAGAATGAAGACGTTTCAAGGAGGTTGTACGTCACACTGCCCTCTGTATACGGCGGCAAATTAACTTTGTTACCTCATCCATATTATGTTGTTTAATAGTTGGTAACTTGAGGCTGTGTCCTCGATACCAATCTCTGTCATGTTGGATTCCTCTTCTTGTTTATACACGAGGGCGATCTGGTACACATACTTTTTGAAATTGTTACCCCCATTTCGCAGTCGGCGATATGGTGCGTTCCTAAAGGGTTCTCTACCACATTCTTGTGGCCGCTCACGTGCCATCATCCTATAAATGCGCGCTCTGAAGGTGTGCCTGGCAATGACGTCAACCTTTTACCTGGAATCGGTCCTCTTCTCGCAAGTCTTGTGATTTGGCCATCTTTCGGCACTTGCGAAAAGATCAAAGATTCTACTAAGAACCGGAGGTGTTACTGGAATATCAATTTTCGACCATTACCGCACCCGTCGCAGGCAGCCCCTTAAATAGGGATTCTGCCTGCATATCGACATCGGATTACGGACAATCTTCAAATCCACTAACATCAGGACATCAGACCAGAAACTCACCGCTCGGACGAACGACCATCAGGGATTAGACAAGAGGAAATGGAATAGATTGGTTATGGCAAATTGGGAATCACGAATTAGGTAGCTGAAAAGGGAGGATTTTGATGTAAATATGTTCATTCATTAGTAATGAAAGCGATTATGATTGTGTTGACGACCACCCACAGTCCCCCAAGACGCTGTGGGCGATTGATCACCCTTTTCTATTAAAATAATAATTAAGTCTGGTTATCAGTTAATTGGAGCGTCGCAGAATGATTGTTTTTTTGGACAAGTCTAGCAAAACCATGCAAATATACGGGGGGCATTTGTGAGCCGAAATGCCCATCGATCACTTCTTCTTGTGGTATGTCCGCTTTTGCTCATGGTTGACTGTTTATTTACACGCAGATTAAGCATGCCTTTTTGTTGACCAACATAGAGCTCATTGTTGTTACGTTTAAATGGGAGTGTTTTATCTATTTTCTTTGGCTTTCCACTGTTGCAGTTAGGGAAGTTTGGTGGCCATGTTTGAACATTTCTACACTTTCTGTAAAGAGGAATTCTCTTGCTCGTCCGTCATGACTAATGTATTAGGATATGCTTTGTCTTCGCAGTAACGATGTAAAAACACTACGTAAGTTAGTTACACCGATAACCATGTTTGGACTATCGCTGCCCAGCGTTGTGTCAAGACGGTGGTAAAATGAGGTTAGCCCTGAATAAATCCCTTTACGTCTGCCGCCATAATGAACTGCTTTCCTTGCCTTAATGAGACGAGTAGAGAACAAACTAACGTCTTGGGATCATCTTCAGCCTCTGAACTGCGGTTGTCCCTGGTGAAGTTGTCTTGTCGAACAACAGGGGAGCTGACGTTGGTTTTGCGTCATTCGCGAAGCTTAAACAACGAGTCGTGGAGCGTCATTTCACAAATTAAGTAATTAACCTAATTAGCGAATTTCTCTTGAAGATTGCTGTGATGGTAATGAACATGATGGTGGTGACGATTTGGAATATTCCACAGTGTTATGCTTATTACATACACATAAATGCTTTCGTCGTTTACATCAGCATAAACACCTAACGTTAACAAGATATTTTTTTTTTAATATTTAAATGGTTGCTTCGCTATTCCATAAAGGTGATCGCAATGATAAACCATGTTCATTCACGCTGGAACAGTTGTAACTTCAGCTCTGTGGCTACAATGCGGAAGACGATGTGCAGAATGGACTCAGCCATCTAGTGACGATTAATATAATAACAGACGTCCTGCTAACGATGCAAAAAGGGACAGGCACAGGTGTTAGTGCATGCTACTTTTATTTTTATTGTAGCCCGTGCTACGCATGGATGGTGTTAGCGGGTGGAAACCCACCAACTAATGGTAATCCACCCAAAAATGGAAACCCGACCATCAGATTTTTGCGCATACTGGGGAACAAAACAAACGCTGATTTTCGTTCGCTTCGCTCACTCAATCAGCGACCCCAAGCCCAACGCAGCCTTTTCCGGACCCGGTCTCCAGGCGCCGACTTTTGGATATTTCTATGGGATATAAATAATACGCTTTTGTAGAACAAAGTTGAAACCTTTAACCCTGCGGTAGTGGCAATTTTTTTTTTCTGGGAGAGGCAGAAAGCAAATCGCTGACCACGCCTCCCAGTGTTTTATTTATTTATTTAGTACTCTACGAGGGTTCTCATTGTTGCTGAATACTTTGAAACGTAGCAATGATAATTAACAAAGTTTCAATCCTTGCATACGCATGCGTAATGGTGGGGGGGGGGGGGGGGCCCAATGTTTTGAAATTATAAATGCTGAAGGTGACGTTTTGAAATATAGATGTTACCGCTAATTTTAAATACGCTAACTAGTAATTACATTTATAAAATGCGGTGTAACCCTCAGAAGTCAATGCTTGCAATAGAGAAGCTTGCAATAGAGAATGCTTGCAATAGAGAATCGTTTGAATAAATTGAAGCCATTAAGTGTGTAACAAACAAATGCACTATGTTTCGGGGATTTTAGTACCATTATTGTTTCACAGATTATATGTAATGTTACCAATACACTTTACACACAGGCATTGGCTTCTACGGGTATTTCCTATCTCGTAAATTTAGTTAGCATATTTTAAGTTAATAGGTGACTTACAACTCTTAAAGGGCAATTACATCCATTTTGACATGCATGTTTGACTTTTGGATCACTTACACAACAACTAAACACAAGAATTGCGGTAAGAATACGTTACGTCCGATCGGTACGTCCGATATAACAATTTACTTACTGCATCACCAAAACTCAAGGAGCTCAAGCGTCTGACGGCCTTAGCTGGCCACTACACAGCCGGCCAGCTAAGGCCGCCAGACGCTTGAGCTCCTCACAGTCAATACAGCTATCTCAGTCGGCTGCGAGTCGAAATCGAAAAGTGACATCTGTCAGCATTAATTTCTGAGCGTTCCAGCAAAACAATGGCGATCTCCGTGTCGTGTTTTGGTGATGCAGTAATTAAATTGTTATATCGGACGTAAGTAACGTATTCTTACCGCAATTCTTGTGTTTAGTTATTGTGTAAGTGACCCAAAAGCCAAACATGCATGTCAAAATGGATGTAACTGCCCTTTAACAGAAGCATATTTTTACTAATGCTGATACAAAGAATGGTGAATGGTCGAAGAACACATTTTTTTAAGAACATCTTTTTGAGCATCCTTAATTTTTTCCTCAATAATGTGCCACGTTTTCTATAAAATTGGAAAATGTCAGTGCAGATTGTTAATAATAATAATAATAATAAAAGCAATCTATTCACTCAAATAAAAGTGAAAAGGAGAAGCAAGGGCTCAAAAGAGGTCACTTATAGCATTCCTAAATTAAAAAAATAAACAGAGCAAATAAAATTGGCGAAACGTTTAGGAAAAGAGAGGTGCGTGTTTAGGGCGATGTAAAAAGCCGCTAAGGTTTAGTTTTGCTAATTTATGCTCAAAAGATGGAAGCGATGGGGCCGAGACAACCTCATCACTAAGTGAGTTCCACACTGGGATGATTCGAATGGCAAAGAAGGACTTCCTGAGATTTGTTTTGAAACGGGGAGTGAACTTATTTATGTAAACGAAAAGAAGTTACATCTGAAAGAGGGGCATCACATTCTGTAATGGCCGGGGGGGGGGGGGCCAAAAAACATTTTTTTTTTTGAGCTTGGGGGTGTTATGTCATAAAAATTTGGAAGACACTTTTTACTCCTCCCCCGATGAAATAATGACTGGTCAGTAGAATTCCTAAAGAGGATTAACCCACTGTTTTTGTTTGTTAGGTCTAGTTAATCCAATTTCCTTACTTTAAGTTCTGCATTTCTTAACGGAAAACCCAAATTTTAGCATTGTAATGCCTTCATCTTTTATATTTCCTACTAAATTTCAAACTTTGGCTCTTTTGCCCCCAAACCTACTCAATTTCTCCGTTTCCATGTTGTGTCCTGGATATTGGATATTGCCATCTTATCCTACTATACTCCAACTTTAAAACCGAAAACATGGAAAACTGCAATTTTCTCATGCTCACTAAACAAAGTAACCTGAAACCAGATTGCTACACAATAATCACAAGGGGAGGGGGGGAGGGAGGGGCTGAACAAAAGCCAGACAACAATAATGATTAATGGTTCTCCCGTAACCCTAATGGAGTCTGTCTCCAAGCACACTTCCTTCCTACCTTCTTTCTTTCCATCTCCGTGGTATTTTGTTGCTCTTCAAAGAGACAGCCTGTAACCCGATCCTACCTCTCAATGCCTTCAATTTAGCCAGCCTGATGGGGCTCCCCCCCCCCTTTCCCCCCTCCCCCCACGTTTACCAGACGTGCGTTCCCATCGGCCCCACAGAGTCTCATGAAAGCCATTGGTGTTGGCACAAACGCTCTTAGCGACAGTTGAGCTAACGGAGACAAGACTAGTGGTGAGCGGCCATCAAGAGTAGAAAATAGCCTGCAGACATGGAGCACTGTCCCTCCCACTGCCGCAATTGCACTCCGTCCTTATGAGCTCTAAGCAATCGAGTGGGACTTCGTTCGGTACAGTGCTTTGGCCCTTTAGACAACTTAATCTGGGCCCAGTAAAGATCACAAGAGGAAAAAATGCGCAAAAAAAGAAGCTGAACATCGTAAAGAAGAAAATAAAATTCCTTTTAACTCCGCTGCCTTGTCTCAAGTTTTACTCAAAATGGTCACCGACGATTTCTTTAAATCATCCTACGGCCATTTTCTTCAACATGGTTCAGACAATTTTTTAATTCTCAATTGCCCTGACATGTCCAGCTTTTCTAGGTGCATCCAGTGGCAATTTCTAGGTGTTTACAAGATGTTTAGTGAGGGAAACAGGCAGTACAGCTAATGTTTTTATTAATATTTGTACCAAAATAATCCAATATCCCGGAAAATAGCTGTTTAGAGACTAGTCCAAACGGGATTAAACACATTTTCATCACAAATATTGGTACTAGCCTAAGATTTAGTCTATTGAAGTTACGTCTAAAATACTTCAACTTATTAAAACGTAAATTAAAATATTTGCTACTAGCGTAGGATTTTGTTTCTCATCTGCTAATTCAAAGGAACTTACAGATCAGACACAAAGGCATTTTTCAAATTTCCCTGTTTTTTTCCCTGGTTTTTAAAAAATGTCTTGTTTTCCCCGAAATTTCTGAGAATTTGGCTCAATTTTCATTTTTCCTGAGATTTCTAGGTTCTCCAGTTTTGTCTGAACCTGTTCAAGATGCTTGCCTCCATATTGGCTTTTCCGTATAATTCTGGTTTGCAACGTTAATTCCAAAGTATGTAAATGCTGCAAAAGCTTTTATTTTCCAACGTATGTAAATGCTGCAAACGTTATTTTCCCACGTACGAAACAGTTTTGCTATATTCACAAATACGTATGTAAATGTAAGATATACGTAAGCTAAGTACGCACAAGACGCACTAAATACGAAGTGGGTACGTCCTTTGAACATGTGCAGCAGCAGCCAATCTATATGCGTAGCGTAAGCACAATTTCTAAATACATTTTCTCATTCACATCCAGCTGCTTCACTCTAAAATAAGCGAGTTCGAACACAGCTTACAGCTGGACTAAATATTAGAAGTTAACCTGGTTCTTCTTCATAAATGAAAAACCCTACGATTAATGGTGTTATTAAATTATGTTACATTAAAAGTATAGCAGACGGTATCCTGTCTGGCATCGTGGGAACAGAAATCTGAGTGAGAAACATACTTGCACCACCACTTGCACAACACACTTACACAATCAGTAATAATATTAAAAACCCTGGAAATATCAGGATTTTTTTCAATTATTTTTATTACCCGAAAGATTAAGGCCGCGGCACACCGGACACGATACATCAATACACGACACGACATGACCTATAACAACACGACAAATCGTCATCTGATCCAGAAAAGTACTGCGTTAACTAACGACTACACCCGATTTCACTTTTGTTTTTATCCTTTCTAATAATATTTTCTTGGCGGTACGACGTCAACTCTGTTCGGCCACCCTGTCAGACGACGTCGTACTGATAAGATCGTACGCAAAAACGGGTCGTGTCGTGCGCAGTGTAGCCGTGGCCTAAGGCCGCCCGCGCACTGAGCGACTTGGACGCGCGGCCAGGTTGCTGCAGCCAATGAAAACGATTAGTGCGTGGTTTTACATAAACGGCGAGTATTTTGATTGGCTGCAGCGACCTGGTCGCGCGGCCAAGTCGCTCAGTGCACGGGCGTCCTGCTGGCTCCTGCTGGTAGTTTGGATGCGACAACCGACTGTTCTAAGACTGTTCTTCTACCTGGGTTAGCCTGCCCGAGCAAAACCATAGTTTTTCGATCAGCGTGTTACCCAACGGACGCTGATCGAAAAATAACATTTTGCCGGCCCCCGGCCTGGCCGGCTACAAATGGTTTCTTTTTGCCTAAAACATACTTAACCTGGTAATTTTAGCATTACATTCCTCGAATGTGATGTTCCCCCGGATGTTTCCTCCGGTTTGTAGACGCCTGCTTGCATGCTCCTCCCTTATAAAAGCGACAGCGCGCACGCTATCGGCATTCATTTTACTCTCAATGTGTCAGGCGGTGACTCGAGAGGGGAGGCAGGGCGTTGGTAAGGTTAAGTATGTTTTAGGCAAAAAGAAACCATTTTTAGCCGGCCAGGCTGGGGGCCGACAAAATGTTCTTTCTTTATTGCCAAAACAACTTAACCTGGTAATTTTAGCATTACCAGTTGACCTCGTCAAAGTTGGTGGCGGGCACCGTCTGACCGAGCGCCCCGGGATGCAAGCAGGCTTTCCCCCATGAATTCTTTATCTGTAAGAGAAAAATTTTCACTTTATTCAGAACACTTTGGGGTTTAACAGGAATTTGGTCTCTTTCGTGGGAATTGGTGGCCCTGAAAAGGGCCGTTGTTTGAGGGTCTTGCTTCTGGCTGGATGAAACTTGCTTCCCTCATGGATCTTGCTTCTGCTTCGTTCTGAGTGCTTAAGGGGATTTGACCACGATTCTGGCTGCGACGATAGGACCCAGCCGATGTAGTCCGGATTCGTCCTTCGTCATGTCTCTCAGGTAGTGAGATGTGAAGGTGGATTGGTGGCGCCACGATGAAGCTGCCAGGAATTCTTCAATTGGGGTGGCGTTGTAGTGGGCACAAGATGTGGAGATAGCTCTTACTTCGTGCGCCGCTATTCTCATGCTCTTGCTCAATCCGTGTTTGCCGTAAGCTGCTTCGATTGTTTTCTTGATCCAGCGTGACACCATGGCGGCTGTTGTTTCGCCGGTTTGGAGGTCCACTGGAAGGAAGAGTTGATTTCTGCCTCTCCGAATGTCTTCGTGTTGTGTGCGGGCTAGGTAGAAACGGAGAGCTCTGACTGGGCAGAGGAGGCGTTCTGGTTCGTTCCCAGTTAGGTTCGAGAGGGCAGGGAATGTAATGGGTTTCGAGGGTTCGGATGTTTTTTGAGTTTCGGCTCTGAAGGTTGCTCTTGGGAAGAGTGTGACCGAGGAGAAATTCGGGCCGAAGATGCAGTACGCCGGGTCGGCGCATCTTAGACTTGCTGCCAGTGTTACGAGGAAGACAGTTTTGCGAGTCATGAGGTGGAGTGAGCTGTGTTGCATGGGTTCGTAGGGGTTCTCCATTAGTGATTGTAGGACGATGGAAAGGTCCCAGTCGGTCACGGAACGTCTTGTGGTAGGACAATCGTTTTCGTATGAGCGTAGCAAGGCAGAAATTCGGTAGTCCTCCAGTAGGGCGGTGCAACCGGCAGCTTTGAAGACAGAGTATAATGCGGACCAGTAGACGAGGATAGTGGAGCCTTTGAGTTTGTCAATGTTGAACAAGTCACCGAAGAAGCTTAGGAGTTCGGGAAGAGAGGGGTTGAGTGGATTTGTATGTTTTGCGATACACCAATGAATCAATTTAGACCTGTGGCTGTCGTACATGTGGTTTGTCGATTCTCTGGTTGCTTTGGATGCGATGCGTTCTGCCTCTTCTTGATGAATGCCAGCCTTTTTGAGGAGTTTGATGATAGTAGCCACCCGTGTAAGTTTAGGAGTGGGAGGTTCGGGGGCAGTTTTGTTCCTTTTTGTTGTGACAGAAGATCTGATAGAAGAGGGAGACTTCTTAGTGTGTCGACTGCTAGGGAGGAGCGGGAACCAGGCTGCGGAGGGCCAGAGGGGAGCTATTAGGATGAATAGACCCTGGCTTACTTCTATTTTCCGAAGTACTTGTGGGAGCAGTTTGAAGGGTGGAAATAGGAAGGCGAACAGGTTGTGCCATGGGAACGTGAGAGCGTCTACTGCTATTGCTGAGTCGTCCGGAATCGGGCTGATGTAGTGGGGAAGTCTGGCATTGTGCCTCGTGGCGAATTGGTCCAGCATTGGTCTGTCCCAGATGTTGAAGAAAGATTCGCAGATGGATTTCTTGAGGCACCATTCGCCTGCTGGTGGTTTCAGGCGTAAGAGAGAATCTGCAATCACATTCCTGTTGCCTGGGATGTGAAGCGGTAGGAGGGTGATGTTGTGTGGGATGCACAGATTGAAGATTTCCTTTGTTAGATTGTGAAGCGATCTTGATTTCGTTCCGCCTTCTTTCCTGATGTAGGCCAGAGCTGTTGTGTTGTCCGCCTGGATCTGTATGACCTTGTTTTTGATTAGTGGAAGGAAGTGCCAGAGGGCTAGAAGGATTGCACGTAGTTCCAGTCCGTTGATGTGGTCTTTGAGGCTGGCAGGCCACAAGCCGGAGATTTCCTTGTTGTCTAGGTGTGCTCCCCAGCCAGTGCTTGATGCATCCGTGAAGACTAGGTGGTCGGGTGGAGATTCCTGTAGAGGAACGGATTTCGACAGATTTGTGACGTCGGACCACCAGAGGAGGGATTTGAAGGGGAATTCCTTGTTGAACGGGGTCTGTCTGTCCGGATCGCTTTGGTTGATTGAGTGGTTGTCTATCCGGTAGTGATGGAATGGTCTTACCATCCACCGGCCGTAATGGACCAGGTTGGCCATTGCGTCCATCTTTCCGATGAGGGAGTTCAGTTCCCGGGCGGAGAAGCTTGGTTGGAGGCGGAAGAGATGGATGTGATGTAGGAGGTCCTCTATGCGTTCTGGAGACGGGGAGATTGATGCCGATCGTAGGTCGAATGTGGCTCCGAGGAACGTGAAGACTTGTTCTGGAAGGAGACGTGACTTTGCTAGGTTTACGCCAAACCCGAGGTTGTTCAGCAAGTAGATGGTCTTGTCCCTGTTGAGTTCCAGTTGGGCGGGGTCCGGATTGTTGAGGGCCCAGTCGTCGAGATAGGCATTGGCCTGTATTTGGTGCTGGTGAAGGTGCGCCAGAATTGGTTTGAGGACTACGGTGAAAATCCTTGGGGCTGCATTTAGGCCGAAGGGGAGGCAGCGGAATTCGAAGACTTCCACATTGTAGATGAAACGAAAGTAGTGGGTGATTGCTGGATGAAGGGGGATGTGAAGGTAAGCATCTTCCAGATCGATGGTGACTGTCCAGTCGTTCTGCTTGAATGATTGGCGGATGGAGTCGAGGGTTTCCATCTTGAAGTGTTCGTCTTGGATGAACTTGTTGAGAGGTTTCATGTTGACCGCGCCACGCATGCGCGGTGGGACATGCAAGCAGGCGTCTACAAACCGGAAGAAACCTCAAGGGGAACATCACATTCGAAGAATGTAATGCTAAAATTACCAGGTTAAGTTGTTTTGGCAATAAAGAAACCATGGCCACGCTAACAACAGTTAACCATTTCAGTAGTGACCTGCAGCAAGCTGTGCGTCACTACCATCGACAGAAAATAACGCAATGAAATTGACGATTACGTCAACTTCACTTTATTTACGAAACACGCGAAAGATAAGTAAAGCGCTCCCTGAAAGCCACCAACACGGGAAACGCAACTCTCTTCTTGCAGCTCAACATTAATGAAGCTAATATTAAACCAGGACACGGTAAGTTGGCATTTGCCAATGGCCTTTTGAGAATCCATCCTGCACCCATGAGATATGGGGAGGGGGGGGGGGGGGGGGGGAAAACTTAAACTCCAATCTAGTATGTAAGTGGGGTTCCTCAGGGGAACTGAGAGGAATAGTGCTAAATCTGATACCGACCCCTCCCGCGTCGTGCTTTGGCAGTTCACCGAATGAATGTCAGCAGAATCTAGCGCTTGCGTAGGAATGCACAAAGAAATTATTTCAAAGAAACAAACCTAATCTAAGCCGCCTTAAACATTCAGCGAAAATTTGGTGCATTCTCGGCTACCTGAGAGCACGCTGTACAGGTTACCGATATTATGGCTGATAGATGACGCCACAAGAAATAAGATTTTTCATGGAACGGTCTCCTAATATCAAGAATTTGTAGGGTTGGGGAGGAGAATTTTTGACCGACCCGATACTGAAACGTTCTTAGATTCATTCCTATTAGCTCCGTCGAAGTTATAGAGGGCGCCATGAATTTTTTGTGGGAATTTCTACTCAAGTTTTCAGCCTAAAATTAAACTAAAGGATACTAGCTTGTATTTAATTATCATTTAGTTTAGCTTAGTTGTAATTTATTAGTTTACTTTAGATTTGGGCTGAAAAGTGAGCAAAAATTAAGAGATGGAATGTGTGGCGCCCTCTAAAAACTCGGATGGAACTAACAGGAATGAATGCAACACCTTTCAATAGTTACAAATTCTCCTTCCCCAACCCTATAAATTCTTGCTAATATCCATAAGATAATTCGATGCGTTGTCCGCTTAACTGCCGATTTTACCATCAAGTCACGTTGCGAGCACATTCAGGGTTCGGACAATTTTTTAATTTTCATATTTCCCCGAGATATCCAGATTTTCCAGGTGCACCCAATGGCAATTTCCAGGTACGTGTTTACAAGATGTTTAGTTAGGGAAACAGGCAGTAGCTAATGTTTTTATTAATATTTGTAAGAAAATAATCCAACATCCCAGAAAATAGCTGTTTAGAGACTAGTCCAGAAGGGACTAGATGCATTTTCATCACAGATATTGGTACTAGCCTAAGATTTGGCTTATTGAAGTTATATCTAAAATACTTGAACATATTAAAGCACAAATTGAAATATTTGCTACTTGCCTAGGATTATGTTTCTGATCTACTAACAAAATGGAACTTACAGATCAGACACAAAGCCATTTTTTTTCAAATTTCCCTGTCTTTTCCCCGATAGTTTTCCCTGAAATTTCCCAGAAATTTCCCTGAGATTTTGGCTCTATTTTCATTTTCCGTAAGATTTCAAGGTTCTCCAGGTTTTGACTGAACCAAGACATTAGAAAAAAGAATACCGTACTCGCACAGTGAACTGAATTATGGAAGTAACTTGTGATACGTGAATTTTAAACGTGAAACACTGCATTGCCGGTAAATTATTAAAGCTAACAACAATGTCTTGATATACATACCTCATTGTGCACTAGCCTTCGAAATAAAGGCTCCTCAGAATAAATTCCGTAAATTCAAACAGACGAAGAACCAAGTTAGGTGTTTATTGTACTGTATATTGCGCTATGGTGTTCCATTATCATTAAACATGTATTAAACGATCCTTACGCGAAGCAACAAACTTCACAGAAGACTTCAAAGATATATAGTCACTGTTATCGTAAAATGCTCATTTAGAGCTGCAACATCGGGAAATCTAATAACCTACAGAAGACTACCATGTTTTTGTGCGTCCCGCTAACACTAATCAACGCTATGAGCGTAGTCTGTAGAGTATGCTTTCAGCACGCCTAGCGGCAGTTTTTGAAAGTTTTGTACGACGGGGCTGGCGAGCTGTGTCAAAGCGAGAGTCAAGCCTTTATAGATATTAGGAAACCGTATCAGTTTGTGACAACCAGCCGTTTCGCAGTTGATTTCGTCTATCAGCATGATGCTATTAAACATTTCATACTGCTTGTGTTACCCTTATACATTGGTTAATACATTTTAAAAACTATTGTTCGTCTCGCGTTGAACAGAAGTTTTAAAAATGTGAGTTTGTCCTATCGGAAAACGTGATATGTTGGCGAAACAAGATGGCGAAACTGTGATAGATACGATATTAGGGTTGGACTGAGTAGGAAAGGGCGCCTACACCATCTTGGTGGATAAAGGGGCGCCATACTTGATTTTCCAGACACTCATTCTAGGAGAATGCTTTTTGAGAGACCGCTTTCAATGAAAGACTGCGTGCTATGAACAAAACGTCAGGTTTTACCACCATGTTAACTGGTAGTTAAAAACAGCGTAGGTGCTGTGGGAGTTGTGCTGGTAGTGAATTGTGTACTTCGGAGTATAGATGCATACTGGTTTTTTAAGTTTAAGTTGGGTTAAGGTAGTATAGGAATAAGACGGCATTATAGGCCACATAGTGCTCAATACAATCATATCAAATCAAAACAACCTGATATTTAAATTTACGACACCTTGAGAGTAACATGCTGTTGTTATTGGTTTACAGTTTAATTGTTTTAAGCAGTATCGACGCGTTTTGCAACCATTACTAATAACTTTTAAGCCGTTTAGTCTAGTTCCGAATGTCAAATTTGCAAATTTTAGGATTTACACAATTGAATTGTTTTACACAATAGGCCTATCATTCAGCTTGTTATTAAACAGGGTGGAAAGCCAAACGGGCTCGATAAGAGTTAAACAAATACAGATGCAAACCTACTTAAGTTGCCTTTTGGACTTAAATGTTATGTCTGCCTGAGCGGGGAATTGAACCCACGACCTTTGAAGCAAATGCCGAGGTCCTACCGCTGAGCCATATTGACACGGCCATACTGACTCGCCGTACTAGGCCGTGTCAGTATGGCTCAGCAGTAAGACCTACTGGCATTTGTGGGTTCAGTTCCCCGCTTAGGGGTCTGACATTTAAGTCCAAAAGGCAACGTAAGTAGGTTTGCATCCGTATTTATTTAAATGGGCTCATTGGGTGTTGCAATGGCGAGTGTCGAGACTAACTTCAACTTTCTTTGGTTTGGCTCGCTGTGCGTTTTTGAATACTTTCGCTTTTTTTGCCCACATAACTAAACGGTGCAGTTTTATTCATTACTGTCAACATATTTGACATTTTATGAAAATTCATACAGCATAAAGCTTAAATGGTTAGTTTTCCGGTGATCGCCCAAAAAAAGCAAATGGAGTGAAATTAAAATTGTGTTAAATCTACCATGTTTTTGCTTATTAATTTTTCAGCTCCAATTTCTTTTTGCAGATGTAAAATTTCGGGAAATTTTCTGGAAAAATTTGAAAAATTTCCTCTTGACTGTAAAATTTCGGGAAAAAAAACAGGAAAAAATGCAGTTTGAACTTAAAACTGATATATTTTCAAGTTACGTTAAAAAAGTTTCACTGTAAAGGACGTAAGTCTATGACAACATGTATCCTTGAAGATAATGTTGGAGAGTGTAATTAAAATTCCTGTTCAGATTTGGTAGAAGAGGAAATTCGAAAATATAGAAAGTTCGTCTAATGCTTTATCTCAATATTGACAATTTTTGGTTAATAAAAACACTACTTCGGGATATTAGTGTTATTATATTGTTGCTGTATTTAAGTTGACTTCTCTTATATGGGACACTTGTTCTGTTGCGTTGGCTTTTTAGCCTTGATAGTAAACTTATTACGTTCCGTAAAAGAAATGTGCAACAAGTCTTCTTATTTTTGTCATTTTCCCGAAAATTTACCGAAATTTTTCCGGAAATCTTTCCTAACAAATTTTTCTTTCTGAGTTACAACACCGGGCGAGCGTGGAGTGCAACAGTTTTTCACAAAATTTAACTTAATAAATTTTAATTTTTTCAGAATTTTTCGCACACGTTTTATTAAAATTTTCACATTTTCGCAACTTGGCTTCCCCAACTTTTCACTTAATTTGATTTCTTTAAACAAAGCATTGAAGCGCAATGGGGCGCATTGCCTTCTGGGTGTAACAAACTAACATCCTTCTTGGCTAAAGCACGATCTTATCGCCATCTCACGGCAGACTGTTGAAAACATAACCGAATAACCTGAATACGTAAAATGAACTTGGAAAACTAGTTTATTTTATTTATTATTCGTGGCACATTGCAATTTTCTTTCACTAAAATCCAAAAAATTCACATTTTTCAAAATTTTCTCATTTATTCACACTTTTATTGGAGCGGCAAAAAAAGTTCAAAATTTTTTCACATTGTTCACATTGGTGGCAGCCCTGTTAGGGTTACGAAAAGGGGTTGAAAGCGCAAGAAAGATGCGGAAGGAATATTGAAGGGGTTTTGTGACTGAAAGAAATAGTCACATGGCAGGATACCAACCCAAAATCACAGCAATAACATTTCTTGAAAAAATTTAAAAACCACCCAAAAGGCGCCAAATGTGTGGGCAGTCAAAGGGCGCCTGCACCATGTGACATTGGTCAGTCAGTCAGTCCGAGCCTGTAAACGACTCCCTGAAAGGAAGCCTCGGCTTTAAGTAGTGTTGTCAACATCAAGTTGACACCTGGATGCCAATTAGCCATGATTGCAGGTTCCTAACAGTCGTGGCAATAAAATGGCCAAAATTAAACCCAACGTGACCTTTGAACGGCGACCCTGCCAGCGCTGATCGCCTCCCAACTCTAATTGCACGATTCCCAGCACCTGCTGCTACACCGCTCCTGCGGCGGCCATTTTGAGGAACGTGTTCCATCGGCCGGAAGAAACGGTAAAGCTGTGGGGGAAAGGTCCACGAGTTGGCGAGTAGGCTTAATCTGCTGGAAAATGTTTTAAATTCGTAGCTGCATCTAAAATTACCATTGAAACTAATTGCGACAGTCATCAAGCTGAATTAAAGGACGGACTCCAATTCAGCAAAGCACAACTTTCAGTTCCCAGTTGCCATACCGATCGTAGCTGCTCATTTTTTTTCTAATACTGACCATCGACATTTTTAAGATTTTAAACAATTACAATGCCAGTTTTTATTTTCTTATCTTACAGACGTGCTTAGCTTTTGCGGCCCTCCCAGCCGTAGTTATGGTGCCAGAAGGAGAGAGGGACAATTTTGCTAGGTAAATCCCATCGGACATTTCTAGGTTCTTTTACATGCCATAATCGACATGAGCACGAGACACTACAGGGCCCTTCACTTCCAGAGAATGCCAGGGGTGGTTGAGGCTGGACTCGAACCCGGGACCTCTGGCATACAAGACGGTCGGGCTAAGCATCAGGCCACTTTGTCCCTTGACGAGCACACGTTTTGCTGGCACCTATCTTTCAGCACGACAGTACCACTCACAGAATGCTCAGAAGGTTGCATGATGGTCACGACCATACCCCTTCATACGTGATATTATCTTTTCCATTTATTTTACAATTTATTTTAAGTACTAATTTTTTTCAGTACTAATTTTTTTAGTACTAAATTGTATGGTTATGTCAAAGTTCATACGTCGGCGTGGATATTTAAGTATTGCCTTAATGTATTAGGTTATCGATCAAGAACCACAGGCTTATCAAAAGGGTGAAACAACATGCTCGCATCTTATTTTTAATGCTTTAGAGTTTAGTGCCTCTTTTGGGGCCGTCCATACATTACGTCTCGCTTTTTGGCATATTTTGAAACACCCCCCCCCACCCCCTTGTAACAAATGTCACAAAATTTAAAACACCCTCTAATAATTACGCCAGACATCGGCAATCGACCCCCCTCCCCCAAATCAGTGTAGTATTTCAAAGTACTTTATACATTTGCTTGTACTCAAATTTATTATATTTTTTCAAATGTCTTTAGAGCCCATAGGTACCATAAGGTTTTTCTGTGTGCGTAAATTGAATGGCATCTGACCTTGTTTCCCTAAATAACACGCCGAAAAATTAAGGTGACGTGAACAGCAAAATGTGATGCAAGATTGTGACGTCACATTTCGGAAACCATCCCTCAAATCCTGTGTTACAATAAATCAACCACTTAAGTCAAAGTAGTGAAAATAGGTCTATAAAAGTCCTATAATAAAATGATGATGTTCATACGATTACTCCAAGTTATATGCACCTTTGTTTATGTATCAGTGGAAAGCCTGCCATAAATTCCTGGGAATGGGAAAATTTTCCGCCCCATCCCCCAAAAATAAACTTTTACAGGCGTACATGTTATAGGCCAAATGTTATAGGTTTACATCTACATCAGGCCTATATTTCAGCACTATGATGCACCCTGTATACCCAAACGTTAAAAAAAGAGTTGTAACACGATCAGATAGACTAGATGAAAACAAAAGAAAAGAAAAAATATACCTCTTTGGAGTTTTAAGCGTTTTTAGTTTAGTTTTTAGTATAGTTATAGGAAAAATATTATTCCTGTAAATCGTTGAACACATAACCACTAAAGAAAAGATTCTGAACCGTTTACTTTTGTTTTTCCTAGTTTTTAAATCATATCCAGAATAAAGCCAACATTAGAACACGTGTCGTTATTAACTCTTGCCGTATATAACGTACATAGCAAGGCCTTAAGAACAATAGACAATACATTCCTTACAAAAACGCATTAGCGTAAATGTACCAACCATCAAATTAACCAATCAACAAAACTTGCAAATTTGGGTTTTGTATTGTATCTTTGCAACTCTTAATTTCTTCTCGGCTGGACATAGTGGACACGGAGCTTTAAGAGTTTTGCTTCGTTCGTCAAAATCAATACTTGGTCCACGTGGAGGGAAGGAAGGCCAAGTGGGTGGACGGGCGTTCGTTGCTTTGGCCTGAGAAATGGTTCCTGTTCAGTCGGACGGCAAACTGACCAACCACTCGGGGACCAAAAAGGTTGCCAAATGCTGACGTCAAACACTGTTATTTCTTTTATTATTCAAAAGATAAGAAGTGGCCAACCTTATCTTTCGAACGATATTATTATTTAAGGACCTGTGTTAAATTAAGTGGCATGCAGAAAATAGACTAGCTTCTTGTGCTGCTGTTTCTTTAGTTTATGTTTTGTTGTCATTTCGAGTTCAGTCTTATTTATTGTAACTTAAAGCAGGGTTCGCACAATAAAAATTTCAAGCACGTTTTTCAAATCTTTTCAAGTAATTTTCTAAGACCAACACAATTTTGTCAAGAATCTTCTATTAATAAATAGACTTGCTCCAACACCTCACCAAACCATAAAAAGTTCATGCTTTAAGCGTGCGCGTGAGGGGGGGGGGGGGGAACCATAAGATAAAGCCTGATAGAAAAAAGGGCTAAAATTATTAGCGCTTTTTTTTCATATTGTACTTGTGGTACATTACATTAGGTCCTGTGCTCTGGCTTGAACTTCACCTGGCAGGGTAAGGAGTTCCACCTTTTTTTTTTAGCTGTGGAGTTTTAGTAGCGGTTTTAATAGTCGTTCTAATAACAACTGATGAAAATGCGTGGAGCAACAAAGTTTAAACGGTAGCCTAGCTCCATTATACGAGTGTTACGGCTGCGCGAGCGGCGCATCAACATTTTACGATAAGCATGCAAGTTATTTCAGGGTTCATACTCATATCTGAAAATGAATATCCCTGACTATCCCTGATTTTCCCTGACTTATTTCTTCAAATATCCCTGACCAAAACACTTTTACTTTTAAAAAATTGTTAAATCACACAGAGTCACTCTGCAAGCCTGGGATCATATCTTCATCTAGATGGCAACTGCACATTTTTCCAAATTTTTTAAGATTAAAAAATGGGGCAAGAAAGTAGTAGCAAAGCAACTGGAATTTGCGAGACCACACGATTTATTCTAAAAACAAATTCTAAAAATGGAAAAAAACTGTTCTAATAAAAATGGTTCGTTTTTAAAATGAACTGGTTTTTCTAGAACCTTTTTTTCATTTTTAGAATACGGTGTTTTTGGATCCGATAGGAGTGGTAGGCCAGGGACGAAAGACAGGAGGAATTTCGTTTTTATAATGAACCGTGTGGTCTCGCAAATTCTATTTGTTTTGCTACTACCTTCTTGTCCCATTTTTTTTAATTAAAAAAATCCCTGACTATCACTAACTTTTTGCCAATTTTCCATTTTTTCCCTGACTTTCCCTGACCGTATTTCATATCCCTGACTATCCCTGATTTTCCCTGACTTTCCAGGTCGGTATGAACCCTGTATTTCAAATAAATTGCAAGTTTGCCTTTACCTTGCTCAAAGCTGCAACATTATTTAAAATTACGGCAAAAAAAAAATTTAAGGACTTTCAAAGACGTACCTAACAATTTCTAGGCCTTTAATTTTTTCTGAATAAATTCCAGCACTTTCAAGGACGTAGCTACCAATTTTAAGGAGTATAGGGCATTGAAATTTTTATTAACAAATTCAAGTACGTTCAAGGGTGCAAACGCTGTTAAAGGGAAAATAAGGTAATTTACCCTTGTTTATTACATTAATAGGACTTTTTTTTTTAGCTATCATAAATACCAACAAAACAATTAAAATCAGTTGCATATAGCATTTTTGCGCAATCAGAAGATTTTGAGACATACCAATTTAGTACCAATTTAGTACTATATTTCTTGCTATTGGATGGCGTTGTTAGTAAAGTGTGTTAACCTAACTGCAGTTTCAATTAACTCGTGCCATTTTGCAGATGTTATATTATTCCCTTTTCTTAATCAAATGTTTGTTCTTTTAACGGAAAAAATTTTTAAAAAACGTACGCCTACAAGTTAAATCAGCTAATACACTTTGCTTCATCTATAGTGGCAAGAAATGGTACTCAAACCGGCAAATCGCAAATTCGTTAGTACAGCGGTAAATAACAGCTTGGGCAAACGCTGGTGATTCTCACTGATGTTAACTGTGCAGCATGAAGCTGTTCCGTGGGCGGAGTTTACGATGGAGAGTGGACAGCGTGCGTGGTGCGAATGGAATGGTGGTCAACTTTACTGCCCTTCTAACCCTTCCTTCCCCCCCTTCCCTTTTCCTTCCCCGTACACTCCAGACAACTTCCAACCCACTCCCACTAACTACACTGGACGTTCTCTAACCTCAACAAACTAAGGAAATGAGTTAAACAAGCAGCTGCAGCGACTACCTAGTCGAAACTGGTCTTCTGCACACTTCCGCCACTTTCAAAAAATATTGAGGCGCACACCTATCACGCACGTGATCTCTATTATATAATCGAAAAGTGGTAGCCATCACAATTGCCGGTTAAAAATGTGTTGGCTTTTAAGCCTAGTTTTAGATGTTAGGCGTAATTGTCAGCTTTTAGGCCGCATTTTTAGCTGCCATTTTAATTTCGTAAGTAGCATCTAAGGCCGAATCTGGTTCGAGAGTGAACCTATGCAACATGGCGTCGAGACTACTTTAAATTAAGCTATAATGTGTGTCGTTAACGAAATCCTTTTGTTTTACGGTTGCATATTATAGGGTTTAAATGCAACGATCAAATGTTATTACTTCATTTAGTTACGTTGAGAAAGCAGCTATGAGGAAGCAACAATGTTTTAATTTGCCGCGTTTTTAAACTAATTTTTGGTCGCTGACTCTAAATGGTGAAAACCGTTTGTCTCAATCTAGTACCGTTCCGAAGTTGGCGACGGACGGAAAGATAAAATCGTTGCAACAATCTAATAGTTTCGGCTGTACAGAAGACTAAAAGGAAATACTCCATTGTACCTTTATATTTTGCGATTTTTTATGGTTGTGATTTTCCCCAGCCCAATAGAACCCACCGGGTTTTTTTTTCCACAAAAACCGCGTGAAAAAAAAACCGTATTCAGTTATTAGTGATTTAAAAAAAAATTGTTTCGCAGATTATTTTTTTTCAACAGATCTTTGAATTACTAATTTAAAGGGGGATGCCACTTAGTTTAAAGGGAGATCCCAGTTAGTTTAGAGGGAGATCCAACTTAGTTTAGAGGGTGATGCCACTTTGTTTAGACGGTGACGCCACTTAGTTTAGACGGTGGCGCCACTTAGTTTAGAGGGTGATGCCACTTAGTTTAGAGGGTGATGCCACTTAGTTTAGAGGGTGACGCCACTTAGTTTATGTTAATTAACAAAGCAAAGTCTAGTGGTGGAAGAGAGGATTCTATGTGCCATATGCAAATTGCCTAATGAATGCAATGTCTGTCCAACAAATAATGTTCAGTCACTGATATACTCACAGTAGTTTATTCTGATATGCAGTTGTAGCAATTGCCTACACTCCATAAATACTAATAAAGCTGAATAGTTGTTGCATACTTGAACAAACACAAATTAAAAGTCAACTCAAACAATTCCTGAACCACATCATCACCCATAGGGGCAGCCATGATAGTTCTTCTCAAACATTACCCAGAGTCCACCTCAGAACACACAAAGTCCCCTGGTGGGTAAACTGATCCCTAATAATTTTTTTTTTCACAGCAGCTGAACTACACTAACCAGTAGTGTTGGGTGGTATACCGGTTCTCACGGTGTACCGCGGTACCAAAAATGCAACGGTACCAAATACCGTGCATTGTTAAAATACCGGTATTGTTTTAATATGAAAAAAGGCGCTCAAATTATAACAAGTTCAGTTAGTCCTTACGTTGTAGGGCTCAAAGCAGTGTAATAATCAGTTAAAGAGCAACAATGGCAAAATTGGAATTCTAAACAATGCACAAAAGTGGAGCGAAATTTGTGTAACTGATATATTACAACCAGCGTAAGAACCGACAGAAAAATCAAGTTGAGTTCAAAGTTCAGTAGCCGACTTGGTGATTATTTTTTATGTGTATTTTTTTGGAGGGGGAGGGGCGACGTAAATCAAATTGATGATTCCATTTCCAACCTTAATTAGTTTGATTAGGCTACTTAAAAAAAAAATACTGTTGGTACCAGAGGTACCGAAGGAAGTACCGCCAAATTTTAAGAACCGTTAAATACCGAGTACCGCGGTACCTAGGCTGGTACCGGCACCGTCACAAAAATTTCGGGTACCGCCCAACACTACTAACCAGTATTTAAGCTTGGGACAAACTTAAAATAACTACTAACATTAATAAATACTTCAGTTTGATTACTGCAAATTATTTACACTATTTAACATTTAGGAAACTTATTCAATTCCCAAGAATAAGTGGTTACAAAATGGTTAATTAAGAAAAACCAACACTTGGGTAATAACAATTCCAAGGTCCTTGATGTCGTATCTATCGAAGTAAGCTCTTCACTTCATTTAGAACTTTGTTATTCCTGGCGAAATCTGCCAAATCATCTACATACACCAGAATAACAGCATCTCTTCTTAGCATGTAGATGCAGCTGGTTGCACATAACTTAGAAAAATCCAAAAACGCATAGAGCCGTATCGAGTTCCTTAAACCATAAGCGGCCAGACTGATATAAACCATGTGTCCTCGATGCAATCGCCAAACACAATTTCCGGCCTCCTGATAACCCTTGGCAGGATTCATATTAGGTTTCATCTGTAAGAACTCAATACAAATAGGCACATCTGACGTCAAGATGACAGTGTACCCAGCCCATGCAAGCTACAAGAATAATAAAGAAGAACCGCACTAGGGTAAAAGCAATCACCGGCGAGTAAGATTCCATGTAGTCAACACCAAAAGTCCGAGCAAATCCCTGAGCCACTAAACGGGCCCGAAAACGAGCAATTTTTTCTTCGGCGTTTTTCTTTAACGCATAAACCCACCGAGAACCGATAACTTTCTTCTCCGAATTCTTGGGTGTAACGGTGTAGACTTTTTGGTCACAAAGAACACTAACTTCATCATCCATAGCTCGCTCCCACTGAGCCGCCTCAGGAGCCGCCATCGCTTCTGCATATGTTGAGGGAATCTTCACTTCCACACAGTTTGTTTCAGGTTGTACATCTTCATCCTCTATCTCATTTGGGGAGAGAAAATCCTCAGTCGATGAGTCTGAATTAAGGAAAATTGAAAACAAGCCAACAGCGAAAATCATACACTAGATGAGTCTGTATGGTTGAGTAGAGGTAGGCCTACAGCCGCCTTCGTAACACAAACAGGATTCTTCTTGGAAAAATCAAACGTCTCAGCATCAAATTCAATTCCTTCCACACCGCAATAACGTTGAACATCTGCATTTGACCTCGTCCTAGGGCCACCCATGTACCGATAGTACATTTCCAAAGAACCTGCACGAACTCTGGTACTTCTAGCAATAGCTATGCGTTCCCATCCGGGGGAAGGACGCACAACGTTCTGCTGGGGCGTAGGTACTGGCACCACTCCCGGTGCATGCAAAGGCATTAAGACAGGCTGTAAATTTCTTGGGATTGGCGTAGAGAGTAGATCATCTTGATCAACTTCCTGCTCATCGGTCCAGTCAAAATCAACCACCATTATTTCTTCCTTGGTTCCAATGCCAGTCCGCTTAGCATTTGTCAGCTCTCTTAAACCAATGCGCTTCTCGTCAAACCTCACATTATTGGTTTCAACAACCTTCAAACATTTGTCTGGCAGCCACACACGATACCCTTTAGTATGAAAGGCGTATCCAACCAGAATTCCTAACTCAGCTCTTGGTTGTAATTTATTTCAATGTGTGAAATCTACATGAACAAAACGTAGGCATCCAATCCGGCGTAGGTGTCGTACAGTCGATGGTCTTTTGATCCATAAACCTTCAGGAATCTTCTCGTCAATGCCAGAATATGGACACCGGTCCTTTAAGTAGACCGCTGTCATGATCATTTCACCCCACCAATGAGATGATAATTCTGCAGAAATAATCAGTGAACGAACCATGTCCATATCGTCCTATTGAACCTCTCGGCGACACCGTTCATCTTCAGATAGTATTTGTTTGTTCTTTCAGTCTTAATACCTAGACTGTCAAGCTTATCCTGAAAATAGTCAGCACAATACTCCATACCATTGTCACTGCGGAATAGTTTTATCTTGCACCCTGTCTCTCTTTCGACTTTGGTCCTGTATAGT
>JAHWFP010048963.1:244625-278114 GCA_023313725.1 Lithobius niger | reverse complement strand
CCCCCCCATAAGAAAATTACCTCTCCCTCTGATAAGTTGTGCGACCCAATACTGTATTATGAAGTACTGAAATCCCAGGTATGATATGGCACATATCCTGAGTTTGGAATGGAAACGATGAATCATTACGAGGTATTTAAGAACTGTTTACCCCAAACCTGGTAAAGACTGGTGCATTTCCGGACCCATGTTTATAGGACTTTTTCTTCTTATCTTTGATCATACAGCGGACCCTCAAAATATTTGACACCAATTTCCGAACACCCTGTATACGATCCTGTACGGTGTATCTAGACATTGGCAATACCCAGGGCCGGATTTTAGATTTTTCTGCCTGTAGGCCCAACCATAACACCGCTCTTCAATGCTCCTGAAACTTTTCCTCCCCCAGACTCTTACTGAATGTTTAATTTAGCTCTCCCCTTACACACACACACACACACACCCAGAACCTTTCTTAATTTGTATGTTCGTTGGTGATCAATGAATAACTTATGCCATGTTACTAGCAAAGTAATTAAAAGTAAGCTATTTCCATTGCCTTTCGAACTTGAAATAGAAATTTTAGAGATTTTCTTACTAGGGCCTTCTCCCTTCTTCTGTTAATTTCACTCGCTCATGGCTACTCAATTCATTGCACTACTACGATCAGCGCATGACAACCAACCCAACACAAAGTGGCCGATCAAGTACCCTGAACAATTCGCAGATATTTGGGGGGAAAATGAGTCGTCAACCTCAAAATCGTTCTACATGGTACTGTACGGTTACTGGCTGTGGAAATCATTATTGATACATATTGCACATGATAACAATATCTTTATTTGTAGTGTCATCTCTCAACAGGATGCGGTATTTCATAACGTTTTCAGATTGACCTGCGGTTAGCTTAATTCTAACAATGGATGGCACCAGCGATTAATTAATACATTTTCATGAAAGGCAGAGCGCCCGCACGACTTGCATCAGCTTTTCTCGCGTACAATTGTTTTTAAGGCGTCATGCCGCCCCTAAATAGGTACCGCTATAGGCCCGGGCCTCTCAGGCCTACTTATAAATCCGGCCCTGGCAATACCGATATATTTGGAATTGCATCCGATAACTGCCAATACCGATGTGAATCCGATAATCGGCACATCCTTTCTTCTGACACACTAATGGCATGCTATGCCGCGCATAATTGAATGTCTCAAGTGCCAACACTTGAAAAGTATAGTGCAGAACTTGTAAGAAGAAATACTGAATAAAATGATTACAGTAGTGTCATTTATACGTAGAAAATTATAAGGTATTTAAAAAATTCAAAACAACAAATCAATCAAATTATGAAAACCACACGAAAATCATCATCCCAAACTGTTTCCGTTTTCAGTAAAAACAGAAACCAACCCATCCCTAGTATGTAACATTGCTTTTCTGGACTCATTCTGACCTTGTACTGTTATACATGTAATTATTTTACACCCTTTTACACCCGTAAGTTAAAACGTTTTGTTTTTATTTTTAGGGTGCTCCAATTTTGATTATCGGTCACCACATATTGTTTGGAAAAGTAACGGACCTTGATAAACCATTTGCCCTTCTGTCAAAGCAGAAAAAAGAAAGCAGCTCAAAAATTTCTACGATTTCTACTCACTCGGAGCACGAAACATTGCCTCAGACTGAGTATGTGGTACAAGCAATAATTAAGAAAAAGTTGCTTTTTAAAACTAGACCTAAACCAATTATTTCTAATGTGCCAAAAAAGGTGTGAAGCACTGAATTTGTGGACAGATTTTGATGAATATTTGCCGTCGAGAGTATTTTGTTGTAATTCATGCATGCACTTTTATAAACATGTAACCAGGTTATTATAAAACTGAAGGAAGACTTTTAATGTAAATATTTTACCTCATTATGTTGCAAGATTGATCTGTAATTTGCAGGGGAGAAGCTTTTAAAATGGTTTCTATTTTAGTTTGCCTACCAACAATTGTATATACAAAAAAAATAAATGTTTTTACTTCGCACTTGCTATTAAAAAAAAATATGAAGACTCGAGTTTTTCATTTCAAACACACACACCACTAAAACAATTTCTTAATAGTAATAATAATAAACTTTTATTTCACACGTAGGGCGAAAAGGAAGTGCAAGGGATCGCCTATCGAACTGTTGACAGCAGAGCCAAGGAAAAAAGAAAATAAGATGGTAGAGAACTGGAAAATTAAGGGTTCCAAATAGAATGTTCAGGGCGACGAAGGAACGGGCAAATGGTGGAAGTGGATAAGTGCTTTTTGAACGAGAGAAGCGTTGGGGCTAAAACAGTTTCATTGTTGAGTGTTCCAATTAGGAACCACTCTTAAGAGCGAAGGATGACCTCCAGGAATTTAAATGAAAACGGAGAAGAAGTTTGAAGCAGTTACCACAAGTCCTGGAGTTAGGGCTAAAATCATAAAGGGGAGTTTGAACGGTAACATGGAGTGTATCATACACGGCGATTCAATTATATCGCCGTGTAGAGATATGATTGAAGTCCTCCGTTTCTATTCAGTATATTTCGAACGAACTTGGCCAGATAGTAGATAGCAACTTTTCCCAAGTTTATACCAACTTTTAACCAATTCCGTACAAGAGTTAATGTACGGAGCCACACGAAAATTTGAAAATTGTGCATTTCTTGTTGGTGTTGTTGTTCTTGTTTTTGTGTGACACGGTTTCAGAAAAAACTACTGCACCTACCTAAAATCTGAAACATGATCTAAGCCAGAAATTTCCCTGGGCTTCATCCTCACAGAGACCACTTTTTTGATTGGTCCAGCCATTCTGGAGTTACAGGTCCCTGAACGATCATTTTGATTGTTATACATTGTTTTAACCATTGTGATTAGGGAACAATGCCACTCTGCAAACTCCATATCCATTCTTCGTGCACGGTGGTATGTCTTTCCTAAAAAGTCGATTGTTGAAGGGCGAAGAATGAAAGAGGGGTGGACCCCATGCATCTGTGTGAACAAGTGTTGTGTTTGGTGAGCTCTATATCGCAGTAAACGGTGATGACCTGACCAAGGAGCTGTGCGTCATGGTTGCCCAGCGGATAGAGAGAGACAATAGTGGTTAGTGGAACAGTGATATGAGGATGTGTGGTTGATTTTCGTGGTATTGATTTGCGGTGGGGATTTGTGGTTGAGATATCTGGTTGTGGTTTGTGTTTGTGTTGATTTTTTTGGTTTATTTTAGCATTTGTACTTAGGAGCGTACGGTGTAAGACCACGGCTTCTGGGAAATAAATGAAATGAAAGAATCGTCTTTCAGCTAAACGATATACATTTAAACCAAACTAAGCTACGTTGTTAATTTCGAGGCCACCTCGAAATTGGCAGCTAGAAACTATAGAATGGCGTATTTATGTCGCAGATGGAGGCTTTCAGAGCTGAGTTGAATTGTTTTAAAGTGGCCAGCAACAATCGACTGCATGCATAAAGCTTTGTAGTGCGACGCCATAGCTGTAAAAAACTTCCACGGATTACAAACAAAAATGTGAAGTGTGCAGTAAAAAAGGGGGATATATGATTGAATTTTCACTTGTTAAAATGAACACGGATAAAAATTGATGATTTTTAATTGAAATAATAAAATGTACAATTGAGAAAATTCCATCTGTTTAGGTGCTGTTGTGCTTTACAATCATATATTTAAAACGTAAAGCATAACATACCTAAACAGATGGAATTTTCTCAATTGTACATTTTATTATTTCAATTATAAACCATCAATTTTTACAAGTGAAAATTCAATCCTATATCCCCCTTTTTTACGGCACACTTGACGTTTTTGTTTTCGTGAAAAGAGGATTAACGCTATGCCAGAATAGAAACAACCCAAAACAATGATTGGTTTAGCGAATTTTCGGTTTTTGTTTGTAATAATCTTATAGGTTAAGATCAGATCGGCCCTCAAGCGTCTGCATTTGAGGGTTTCTAGGTTTAGAAGATGGAGTCGTTGATTGTAAGGCAGAGAACGCATGCCTGGCAACGATTTAGTGTGTTTCCTCTGTCAATGTCCGCAAGGAGATTTGGTGACCATACCTGACTTGCATACTCAAGGAGAGATCGGATGAAGACCCTGAAAGCCCAAAGCCCAGTATTACGATTTCCAGAATTAAAACAGCGACGCACCATGGCTGATCTACGGTTTGCCGCAGCAGCAATGGAAACGCAATGCGTAGTAAATTTAAGGTCATGTCATAACCAGACACCAAGATCTCGGATGCAATCAACAATTGCGAGAGGGGAGTTATCTAAAAAGTAATGTACACGGTTTGGGGTTTTGCCAATGGAAAAACAGTGGCATTTGTCAAATGAAATTGAAGTGCCCCATATGTTGAGATATTCGCAGATGGATTTCTTTAGCGTCCATTCTCCTGTTGGAGGTTTCTTCCGAGCGAAAGAGTCTGCAATTACATTCCTGTTGCCTGGGATGTGGAGCGGCAAGATTGTTGTTTTGAGTTGAACGCAGAGCTGGAAAATCGATGATGTTATCTCCTGAAGTTTGCAGGATCTCGTTCCTCCTTCCTTCCTGATGTAAGCCACTGCTGTTGTGTTGTCTGCCTGGAATTACACAACCTTTCCTCTGATTAATTTTTGAAAATTTCTCAAATTAAGCTGAAACTGTTAAAAATACGTTTTCATTTTTTGTTTGCCCCCTCCAAACAAAATTCGTTAAAAATGCGTTCACTTTTGGACCAACTTTCGTTTTTTTTTTTGCCCCCTCCAAACAAAATTCTTGGATGCGGCACTGAAAGGCTCCGTTGTTTTTTACCTTCATTTGGTTCAAGTGCCCCTTGCAGCTAGTTTGACTACCAGCTCCAGAAGCTAGCCTCATCACTAGTATAGCATTATTGTCACTGCCCAATATTTAAATACGAATTGTGCTTTCAGTCAGTTCCCTTTGATGATACACAGTGAGGCATTTAGTACTATTGTAACATTAATTTTTTACACTTCAAGTTTATTCTCGGTAATATCAGTACATGATGAACAAAGGGTGAGGAATTCTAATAGATTCACTAGGTTCTAGCGTTTGACCTACTCGTGATATACGTTTGCTTTTTTTTTAATTTGCAGCCATTGTGTTGAAATAAAACTTGGGTGTGTTGTGGAGACCAGCATCAGAGACTTCTGAGATCTATAAACCAACAGATTTGATGACTAGCATATAGTCACATGAAAATCCATAATCAGTCAGCTGTAATCCATCAAACGCTGGAACGGAACCTTAATGCTACAAAACATTTCTTGTGCCTAATGGAACACATACTCGTGGTAATATTTAATATTGTGAAGAACAATCCGTGATACTTTCAAAGCAGCCGTGTTCAACTTAAAGTCTCAAAACATTAATTTACAGACGTAATATTGTTTAGTTAACAGGTGCATGTAAGGTTCATAGAGATTCCAGATGTATTTGATGGGCGAAGTTGGGCTAAAATAATCAGATAAGTGATGGAGACACTGACAATCTGAAAGAAAGGGAAAAAAGAAAATACACATTTAAACTTGACTTTTTTAAATGACTTAGTACAGCCAACATTCATCTATCAATGGATGCAACCACACGGCCATGTACGGCGTCATGTGGTTGGCCAACGTGCAGGGTGAAAAATCGACTTGCAATGTAAAAAATGTCTACCCTACTCAAAGAGAAGAATGAGGCATATTACATACATCAGTGGTTGTGACAGGATTCAAGCCTTGCACGTTAACCGTCTCGCAAAAGCATCGTACCACTTACCGGTCGAAAACAGTCTAAGCTGCAACACAAGCTTTATGAAGGGTCCCCGGGAACCCTGAGCAAAGCATGCAAGTACAGCCCAGTGGTTAGCATCGTCGTCTCCAGACCAAGAAAATCCCGGTTCGAATCTCACGACTAACACAAATCCCATTAAAGAAAAAAAAGAGATCTGGTTAATTCATACAGTTAACACTGTGTGTGTTTAGTGTTTTTAGTTCCCAACTGTGAAGCGAGTTAGATATACGAAGATAAGACCAGCGATGTGTCCTGTTAGTGTACAATATTGTAAAATTACAATATACAGTACAAAATATATAACTGGAGAAATAAATTGAGAAGATAAATGCGCCAATGAGCAGTTATTACTTCTTCAGAATTTCTGTTCAAGATATTTTTATTCAGAGCATTCAAAAAAAAATAAAATGCATTTGAATAAGCACTCTAATAACGACAAATTGCGCTCAGTAATTTTCTTTAGCACCTCCTGTTTGTTTATGAGTATACAATTCTAATAAATTGGACAGAAAGCAATGGCATGTTTTATGAATAAAAATCATGACTGGTTGATAATATTTCTTGTTTGCCAAAACATATTAACCTGATAATTTTGCATTACATTGTCCCCAATGTGATGTCTCCCTGGAGGTTTTTTAGTTTCGTGTAGCCGCCTGCTTGCACGTCCCTACTACACCTGCACAACGCAGTCCTCCTCAATAAAAGCGGGAGTACGGCTGCTTCCGTCATTCATTTTCCTCCAGAGGTTCCTTCCGTCACTTTGCTTGTTTTGTCTCCCTTTTCACCAAGGAATTTGGATTTTCGATTTCGCGACATCTACATGGCAACCATCGAAGACGACTCTGCCCATGACGGCCTTTCAGCCAACGACCGGCTTCGGATGCTGCGCTCTTACCTGCTCCCGCGTCGCCTACTCATGCCGACCGCTGGACGCCCGGTCTAGACCGGGACACCCATGTCGCGAATGACGAAGATGACTCGCCGCTTCAAGACGACCAAGCACGTCGCCACCGCCGCCGACGGCTGGGTTGGCCGCTAGGCACCGGTTCACAACTGCATTTCGCGACATCAACTTGGCAACCGCTGAAGACGACTCCGCCCCTACGCCCTCCTTGCTCCCCCATCGCCCGCCCTTGACGACCGCGGGACGCCCGGTCTAGGCCCGCTGGATGCCCATGTCGCGAATGAAGAAGACGACTCGCCACTTCAAGATGGCCAACGCACCCCTCCGCATTCTCCTCCAGAGGTTCCTCCGCGTCACCTCGTTCGTCAGTCTCTCGTTTGAATTTTCGCCCTTTCGCGACATCTCTATAGCAGCCGCTGAAGACGACTCAGCCCATGACGGCCTTCGGCCACAGCCCCAGCTCCGGATGCTGTGCTCCCCCGCCGCACGTCCTCGACGACCGCTGGGTGACCGGTCGAATCCGGGACGCCTATGTCGCGAATGACGGAAACGACTCACTGCTTCAACGGCCAATGTACGACTACGCCTGCCGATTCTGGCCTTAGAGGAAGACCTACGGCGAGGCAAGGCGCCCTTCCGCGAAGCCAACGGAAGCTTCGCCAAGCCTTATCCACACTCGACCTTTCAGCCACCCCCTGCCTCTCGTCCATGTCGCCTACGACGAAAACGTCACACTACTTCAAGACGGCCGACAGACTGCACCTCCTCCTGTTCTTCGGCTTTGGGAAAAAATCTCCACCAAGCCATAGTCTTCTTCCATGAAGTGTTACATACCCCCTGTTCTTTGGTCCACGACGACCGCTTAGCAAACGGCCAGACCGGGGTGCCAATGTCGCCATCAACGGAAACTACTCACCGCTTCGAGACGGCAACGACGCCGCCTCCTCCTTACGGACTCGCTTCAAGACCTTCGCCAGACAAACGTCTCTTCCGTGAATCGAAACACAAACACCGTCAAGCTTCAACCGTGCAGAACTAGCTGTCCGTCGCAAATGTTCTGACTCGTCCTCATCCCGGCTTTCACTTCTCAGCTTGTCATGCACAAGAAATAAAAAGACACACCTCATCAGTGTTCCCCACGGGGAAGGCTCCTCCTGACCCGCTGACCCAAACCACCTTTCGCGACTCGGCCTCAACCCGGCCTTCACCTCCCACCTTGTCATATGTAAGAAATGAAAGGGCGCACTTCACCAGTGTTCCCCACGGATAAAGCTCCTCCTGACCCGCTGTCTCAAACCACCTTTCACAACTCGTCCTCAGCCCAGCCTTCACTTCTTTTCTGTCTCGGACGAGAAATGAAAGGCCGCAATTAATCTGGGTTCCCCAGGGAAAACGCACCTCCTGTCCTGCCTACTTTATAGTCTGTTCCACATTATGTTTTCAGGAAACTAAATGCACAACGCCACGTTTCCTTGCACTATGAGTGCGAAAACATGTGGATATTACACTTGTAGACTCTATGCAATTAGAGTTAGAGTCTACGATTCGGATGTTTACATGTTTTTCCACTCATAGTGGAAGGAAACGTGGCGTCGTGCAGTCAGTTTCCTGCAAACATAACGTGGAGCAGACTATAGTTCAGTTTTCGTCACTCACTACACCCCAACTTTCACTTCTTGCCTGTCTTACATAGAATATGAAAGGACGTAGCTCATCAGGGCCCCTATGGGGAAAAACTCCTCTTGACCTACCGCCCCGAATCCATCTTTCACCTCTAACCAATAATCATGTCGCGACAGTTTCAACAACTTGGGTCAGCCCTCGTCTCGATTCATTCCGATAACGGGAAAGACCACCACACTCAGGAAGACATCGTGGCTCCTCCCCCAGCTGTCCGGTAACCTCGGCAACTGCGTTCCACACCATCATCCCCCACAGGATTGCTTACGTTTCAGGTCATCCTTATAACAAAGTTGTCCACCGCACACAAGGAAGACATCAGCCGTCCCTCGGAGCTGTCCAACTCACGGCAACTACAAACAAAACAACATGGACCGTCCTGATTGCCTTACGTCTCGTCTCATTCGCAACTACAACACGCTTTTGAGTAAATGAGAAGACGGAAGCTATTAGCATGCCATGCCGTTCGTCTCGTCCGTGCCTGCCCACGCCTCGATTGTAACTCAAGAAAAACAGTTGCTCACCACTGAAGCTCGTCTCATTCGCGTCTCTAACCCACGTTTGGAGTAAAGAGCAAAGTCGGAAGCCATTAACACGCCCTACCACTCGTCCCGACAATGGCTGCCCCCACGTCTTCAATGAAGCTCAAGACAACGGTTGTTGTCCACATTGACACTCATCCCATTCGTGTCTAGATCCCACGTTTGGAGTGAAGAGTAAGGTTGTCAACCCTTCACGCCTTGCTGTCGCCTCGCCCGTTCCCGACTCCGACAACACTCAAAACAACAGTCGCTGTCCACTGAAGCTCATCTCATCCGTGTCCAGTGAATAAAGAATCCAGGCTTTGGAATAAAGAATGAAAACGGAAACCATCAACACGCCCGCCGCTCGCTTTGGCTGTGGCTGACCCCACATCTCAAGTGAAACTCAAGACAACAGTTACGGTCCACATTAATGCTCGTCCCATTCGTGGCTAGAACTCACATGTCAAGTAAAGAGTGAAATCGGAAGACATTTTTATCCCTTGCTGTTCGCCTCGACCGTGGCTAACCCCACGTCTCGAGTGAAGATCAAGACATCAGTTGCTATCTACTCTGGTGCTTACTTCATTCACCCACATCTTGAGTGAAGAGTGAAGTCGGAAGCCGTTTACATCCCTTACTGCTCATCTCGACCGGGGCCAACCCCACGTCTCGAGTGAAAATCCAGACATCAGTTGCTGTCCACACTGAAGCTCGCCTCTTTCGTGGCTAAACCCACGTCTTAAGTGAAGACTGAAGTCGGAAGCCGTTTACATCCCTTGCTGTTCATCTCGACCGTAGTAACCCCACGTCTCGAGTGAAGATCAAGACAACAGTCGCTGCCTACACTAATGCTCGCCCCATTCGTGGCTAAAACCCATGTTTTGAGTGAAGAATGAAGTCGGAAGCCGTTTACATCCATGTTGCTCCTCTCAATCATGGCTAACCCCACGTCTTGAGTAGAAATCAAGACAACAGTTATAGTCCACACTAATGCACGTCTCATTCATAGCTAATTTCCACGTTTGGAATGAAGACTGGAATTGGAAGTCTTTTACATGCCCTGCTGCTCGTCTCGACAGTGGCTGACCCCACGTCTCGAGCAAAAACCAAAACAAAAAGTCGCTGTCCACACTGATACTCGTCTCATACGTGACAAACAACCACGTTTGAGTAAAGAGTCAAGACGAAAGCTGTTTCCACCTTTTTCTGTCCATGGATGGCCACAAGTCTCGAACAAAAATCAAGACAACAACGGCCGTCCACACTGCTGCTCATCTCATCCGTGACTAATAAACCCACGTTGTGAGGGAAAAATCAAGACAGATGACGTTTTTCACCTCTCCCAAGTTGTCTCAACCGCAGCTGTCCCCACGTCCCAAACGAAAGTAAGACACCTCATGAAAATCCAACCGGTGCTCGTCTCAAACATGGCTAAAACCACGCTTTGAGTAAAGAGTCACACGGATGACGCCCTCAACTCTTCCACATCTCCACCACGGATAAGTGAAGATCAAGTTGACCATTGCTGTCTACACTCGTCTCATTCGTGTCTAGAACAACCTTTTGAGGATTTTTAAGACGGACAATGTCTTCGCCTCAAGCCGCTCGTGTCGCCCTTAACCAAGACACACCCACAGCACAACCTTTACGCATACGTGTTCCCACGATTCGAACTCCTCCTACAGGTACTGAAAAAAGCCAAAGGAAGCTAAACTCTTCTCCTCCTCAGAGCCCCTTCTGGCAAAACTCCTCATCAGCAACCCTTCACCCAAATCCGGAATCCCGAGCCTGAACGCCTTCCAAACTGCCCCATCCGAATACTCCGCCTCAACTTCACCCGAACCACACGAAAACATCCGAAGAGACAGAAACCAACTTTTCCTACCTGTACACTCACTAACAGGAGAAACCTTACCTGCAATGATCTCCCGTTGGAGAAGGAAAACAATCGATGTCACCGACAACAAAGCCAACCAAAGCAGGGAAAGAACAACAGCACACAAAACCAGAGTGATTTTAACATCATGGGCACATCACAATGCCACACTACAGAGGAAACACTGACAGCCGCATCCTGGCATCACTCAACGATTGTCACCTCCCACTACCTGAGGAACATGTCAAATGAAGAGAAGAGACCACACCGGCTGGGACCAATCGTCACAGCCAGAACTGTAGTCAAGCCCCCTTAAGCACAAACAGAACGAAAACAAGCCATCCATAGAAGGTAGCAAGCCATCCATAGAAGGAAGCAAGTCATCCAAATTAGGAAGCAAGAACCCTCATAAAAACAACGGTCCTTTTCAGAGCCACCAATCCCCACGAAAGAGATCCAACTTCCTGTTTCATCACTTTGTTCTGGATAAAGTGCAAATTTTTACATAATAAAAATTTTTGGGAGGAACGCTTGCTTGCATCCCGGGGCGCCCTGTCATATCGGTGCACGCCACCACGTTCGACAAGGTCTGCTGATAATGCAAAATTATCAGGTTTATATGTTTTGGCAAACAAGAAAAAACATTTTGCCGGCCCTCAGTCCGGCTGGCTAAAAATGGTTTCTTTTTTGCCTAAAACATACTTAACCAAAGACCCGTCCTGCCTCCCCTCTCGAGTCACTGCCTGACAGATTGAGAGGAAAATGAATGACGGAAGTAGCCGTGCTCCCGCTTTTATTGAGAAGGACTGCGTCGCGCAGGTGCAGTAGGAACATGCAAGCAGGCGGCTACACGCAACCGAAAACCCTCCAGGGAGACATCACATTGGGGAAATGTAATGCAAAATTATCAGATTAAGTATGTTTTAGGCAAAACAGAAACCATTTTAGCCGGCCGGGCCTAGGGCCGGCAAAATGTTCTTTTTAAGCGTTTAGTTGTTTTAAAGAAAACTGCAAAATAGTTCAGTACTTTTCAGTATCTTTTTTTTCTAGCATTAAACCATACAACAACTAGGGATGGCATGCTAATTCGATAATATCGCGATAAAAAATTCGTTGATTATTGTATCGCACGTTTTCTGATTTATCGTATTATCGTGCAAACCCAGTGCAATTATCGAATTATCTGATCTATTGAATTATCGTGCAATGCTTAAATTGTCATATCTTGGAAGCCCCAATAGCTAGAAACAAGCCGTTTGCCGCGTTGCATGTGGAATAAATTACAAGCGCTCCCCAACCAAGTGTGCAATATTGTTGTTAGACCAAGGGCGGATCCAAGGGAGGGGCCGAGGGGGCTGCGGCCCCCTCCAAGCAAACAAATTCGAAAAAAAGGCCGGAATTATTGAAAACACGCTGTTAAATTACCTCAAAAAATACATGAAAACGCAGAAAATCACCTTGCGGCCCCCTCCAAGACTTCATTCTGGATCCGCCCTTGTGTTAGACACATTAGATAATTGAAGAGCCGGTGACAGTGTTGTTGGTACTTGCTGGTGGTTTGTGGCAGGTGGTTATTGGCGGTTAGTTTTGTTGTGGGATCAGAGGATTTGTTTGTGTTTATAATTATTTTAGTAGCAGTGTACGGCTCCCGTAAATAAATGAAATGAGATGATTGGAGAATTAGTTTAATGCAGACAATATTTAAGCATTAAGTAGCAGCACAACTGCTGAATTGTTTTTGCATGGTGAGGAAGTGATGGACAATGGTAAGTGCATTTTCACGTCTACTGGCCAAATGGCGAGTGCCACACAATTCACATTCCTGAAGGTTGCACTGTAGGCTTCAGCCAAGCTTTTTTTTTTAAATAACAAAATTAAAATAGTTATTCCAATCTCAAAATTTATTTTATCGAGATATTATTGATTATCGCAATAATGTTATGATATTAATTAATGTGTTAGTAAATACATTAGTAAAGAGGTTTGACCTCGGTCTCCCATGTTAAAGCTGAAATTACGATGCCTAATTTCTCCGCTGCCTTTTAATATTTTGCACTCAAATTTAGTATATAAGCTTTGGACTTGGTGAATATGTGTACCAACTTCGGAGATCTGGACTTGAGCTGGAACCGTGCGAGTTTCATTTTTGGCGTGGACTTGTTCTTTGGACACGTTTATATAATGGTCTTTACAGACTAAACCATTTGTCGTAGAAAGCTGATTCTTAGATCATTTGAGAGATCTACTTAAGGAGATGTGCCCTTTATAGAAATAGAAATTTCGATTGGTCGCCTCGTTCTGAAGTTACAGGGCCCTGAACGATCCGTTTTATTGTTATAGATTGTTTTAAACATTGTTTTTATGCAACAACGAGCAAACGCCCGACGGAAAGCGTAAGCAAATGCTAACAATGATGGTGAGCCAACAATTTACCCCCGCGTGAAGCGGAAGCCTTGTCCTTATTACGAATCGATTCATATAATGATTTCACGCCATTTTCCGTTGTTTATTTAGCTTGCCGTCCTATATTAGACGGACAAAGCCGCTGCTAGATAGCTGCGGACAAACCAATTTTCCAAAAAAAAAGACTTGCGCTGAATGAGCGAGCGAAATTCAGTACCTTTTGCAACGAGTGCAGACAACCAGCTCGGTATGTCAAAGTATCACGAATTAGAAAACAAAAACGAGCTCGTTTGATGTTTAAGGTAAGGTTTAACTGATCCGAAGTCAAAACAGCAAAGGAACACAAATAAACTTTCCTGTATGTTTTCACATATCGCATTGTTCAGTCATGTGAAACCTTACTGCTGTATTCAACCATTAGACACGTAAATAAAATCAAAATCATATCCCAACTTTAAAAATCTGTGTAATAATTATATAGTATATAATACAGGCTACACACTCGCCTAATTTCAGGGCTAAATTTTTCATCATCATTCTAGTCGGGTGATCTTTTTTCCGTTCATCCTATTGATACATACACCAGTTTTTAAGATTTCATATTCAAGACTTCAGGACTGGTATTTCATTTTTATTTTCAACGATATTTCCAGGATTTCAAGGAGTCCCATGAATCCTGAATTAGTTAATCTGCAGGTCTGTACTAAGGACACTGAAAGTATGGTTTTTACGATTTTTAACCGATGTCCCTTAGCCAAGTAAAATGAACCAATCAGACATACCGTGTTCTAAATTAAAAACTGTAAAAACATGTGAATACAGCAGTAAGGTTTCACGTGGACTAAACAGTACAGGAACACTGCGGTATGTGAAACCTTACATGAAAGTTTATTTGTGTTCCTTTGCTGTTTTGACTTCGGATCAGTTAAACCTTACCTTAACCATCAAACGAGCTCGTTTTTGTTTTCTAATATGTTATACAGTTATTATTTATGAACATATGAAGTGGGACAGCCCGAAATCAAAGCAATATTTATTATTAAGAAACAAGAGCCTAGTTAATAATAAACACATAAATGGTGCCTTAGGTCGAAAGGAAGCATGCAATTCTTAAATAAAGAAACCCCTTGAAAACATTTCAGACGAATGGTTGACATAAGCCGGCATTTATGGGAAGGCCTTACATATAAGGAAAGTTCGTAAGAAATGTTGTCTCAGCTTATGTTTTCAGTATTTGTATTCAACTGGAAGGATTTTCAAAATAGACAATCAAGTAGCCATATTGGGAGAAGGTTCTTAAGAACGAATACCAAATTTGTCTAAAGTAAATTTGGATTTGGAAAAAATGAGACAGAGCGGATATCTTGAGAAGGAAAAAGGTTAGAGCGCTGTTATGTGGCCGTCAGCATTTGAGTGAGGTTCTCTCTTCCTGCGCGTACGATCAGCTGTTCAAGGGGTTGGGGCGAGAAACTTGGCTTCTCGGCAAAGCGCGAGCATGTTTCATTCAGATCAGTATTTAGTGTGGAATATTACTGAGTGTGGTTATTGCATAACCAAGCAGTTGAAACAGAAATCCTTTCAGAATACTCTATTTTAGTAATTGTGGAATTCAATCTAAATTCTCGTTCGGCCAATTCGATTTAATTCAGGGGTAACGCAGCATGCTATAGAGCATCAGTAAATTGATTTAGGTGTCAGCCGTTGGTTGGAAGTTATTTTAATGTACAACAAGTTAGTATGGATTTCTATTTACGTGCTAAACACTTCAAGCTAATTGTTGTATTGATTTAGCTTCATACGGATTATAAGAAGTTAGTAGTCAAATTGGTCGTTGTCCCGAGTTATTTTATAACATCGACACAGTGTAGTATTTAAGAACATCCTGACATAATAATGGGGTTTATTGCTGATTAACAGGAATAAAACCCATAACTGTGGTGTCAGAAGTGGGATTGGAACTCACGCCCGGAAAAAAAATTTTGTATTGTGCCATCTCTAACCATAAGGTAAACAGAACTATTAATTCTTTTATAATGATAATTATAATACAAAAGCAGGCTTACGTTAAATGTTTATTTCTTTAATATATCTGTTGACACAGGTAGACGATGGTGTGACGCCACGTTAAAAAGTCTAATACTCTGACGTCACTGTATCCTCAACTAACAATAACGACTAAGTAAGGAGAGTTCTTACCGTAGTGAAGATTTGTTTGTTAACAACGAAGAATCCACAGGCGGTAATTTCAGTCGGACGATTAATCAGTTTTCCTGTCAACAAACAAATCTGAAATAACAAACAAAAAAGTATCCATCAAACTGCATTAAAAAAAGTCATCATTGAAAAAAAAAATTAAAATACACGTAGCTGAATTATTTACAGATTCATCGCCGAGTGATTTTTTTTTTTAGCAAAGTATCTGTCATATAGCCGAACTGGCTCAATTTTAAACCTTACTCGGCATTTTATTGGTTGTTTTGTTTAGCAATTTTAAACCTTACTCGGCATTTTATTGTTTGTTTTGTTTAGAAGGACAAAAGTCTATAGTTTGTCCCACATTACGTTTGCACGAAACTGACTGTATGACGCCACGTTTCCTTGCACTACGAGTGCAAAACATCTAGATATCACAATTGTAAACTCTACACAATTACTGTTCATCTCTGAGTGGAATATTTACATTGCACTCGTATTGGAAGGATATGTGGCATCATACAGTCAGTTTCCTGCAAACGGAATGTAGAACAAACTATAGAGCAGTGACACGACGTAGTATTATTGTATATAACTCTACGCTGGAGCCTTAATGGGTTAGCTGCAAGGAACACTGCAGAGAGAAACAGAAGGGCGTCGTACTGAAGCCGATGCTGTGAAGAGTGATTTCTTAGACCTAAAACGCGCAATTTTTGTTGTTGGAGAAAACAACGTTATTTTAAGCCTAAGAAATCCGCTCTTTCGTTGTTTTTCCCTCCATTTTTATGTAGTGCAACTTGTAGTTATGCCCTCCAAAACCCATACTGGTGCTAATATGGCGGCAAATGTTACTGCTCTATAGTAAGTGAGTGCGTAAGAGAAGGTCCGGCAATCCCGCTGTTTGCCACCAGTGTAAGTGATGAAAAATTCCTCGCGAATTCTACCGCTTTCAACAATGCTCAAAAGCTCGTCTATTGACCCTACCATACGCGTAATAAGGTGAAATTTTTACCCCTACTTTTTTGTTTTTATTGTTACAAACTGCTACTCTGAACGACTTGCCACCCCGGTTTAGTACGGACCAGTGTTTAAAATTGTGTTAATAAGTTGCAACTTATCAATGCCCTTTGAGGGACCCTAAAAACAAACAAACAATAAGTTCCCATACCCCTACTTTTTTGGTTTTCATTTTCGGTTGCAAACTGCTGCTCTAAACGACTTGTCATCTCGTCGTTCTCATGGACCATTGTTTAAAAATGTGGTACGTAATAAGTTCGTGCTCCCAAACCGTAAAACGACAACAATAACTGAAATCAATATAGTTTCCACTTACCTTTTTATTTATTTCTGTGCCGCAGAGCCTACTGGCCTAGGAAACCATGAGCTCAATCCCAACCTAACATTAACAACTACATACAAACTACCTACTAGCTATACAGTATACAAACCATTGTTTAAAAGTATGGTAATAAGTTCCAACAGAAATAATAACAACTAGAGGAAGCCTGTCCTCCGGACCGGGTGCAATAATCGTGTGTTTTTTTCTATCATGAGTATTGCCATGCTTCGCCATAGTTTCTTTGATCACAATTTTGTGCATACTGGCTAAAAAACACTGGTTTTGGTTCACTTCGCTCACTCAATCAGCACGTCTCCCTTGCCACGTCTTCTTCCCCCCTTGCCTTGTTGCCTGCAATGACAGTGTGGGGCCATTGAATTTCTATAGCAGGCACTGTGAACAACTGCTTAGAAATCTGCCCTCTGAACGGGTGTAATAAACGTGTGCTTTTTTTTGTATGTCATGTGTATGTCCATGCTTCATTAAACTAAAGTTTCTTTAATTCAATTTTGCGCGTGGCTAACAAACGAATTGAAAATTAAAATGAATTAATTAATACAATACAATTTGTGAACGCAGATAGCTTGTCACGAAACTACGTATCCATGACGATGTGTATCCAGGGCATCCCAGGGCGATGTTTAGCCCGAAGCCATCCCAGGACATCACTGCATAATTAACACATTACTTGCTAAATGAATTTATTTAAGGTTTGGCACAATGCTTGCGGGTCCAGTCCCACAGATGACCACCGCCACCAACCAAGATTTTTTCTTTGGTGCAAAAAAAAAAGGTTTTTGATGGGCAAAGTTATTGATCTTTGTTATAGGGACCTCCTCAGATTACAGCCTTTACAAAAAAAAAAAACTGTTTTTATCGCAGATACAAACGTTTGACGGTGGGGTGGTGTTCACGTGTGGAACTGGCCATATTCTTTTTAGCAAAATAAAAATATTATATGAAAAAGTAAGTTCATTATTTCGATAAACAGTTAAGCTATGCCTGCCTAGTGTTAACTATACCTACTACATGTCTTAAGCTAATAACCAAAATATTCACTGCGCGGACGGGATTCGAACTCTCAACTTTTTTCATTAGTATGCCAACGCCCTAACCATCAGGCTATGCTGACTCCATGAGATACACCAATTTTAACACGTAGAAGACAATACCCTTTATCTTAGCGTTTGAAGATTTGCATTGTTAGCTAATAACAATTGTTCAAAGCAATTAAACTTATCATTCAAGGCACCATAACTTCGGCATGCCACGACCAATTAAAATTCTGCGTTGGGGTGCAAATCTGCATCATGGTAGCTGTCCACAGCGACCATCCGCACCATTACACACCAAATATTAACAGAAGCGATGCAGGAAAAAAATTCACAAAAATTAAGCTTGGTAGGTTTGTAATATACAGGGTGGTCCACAAAAAACTGACGACCCAGCATTTTCCAAATCCAAATTTTCTAGTTAGCACTCCTCAGAACCAGGAAAGGAGAGGACATAAGTGAAACAGATTTCTGTCCTCTCCTGGTTTTGAGGCGTGCTAACTAGAAAAGTTGGAATTAGAAAATCACAATACTCTTTCGCAGCTACGTCATTACAACAACACCTTTCAATGGGTGTAGGACAGTTTCTATTTAAGAGACACAATTGTGATTAGCATTGTTGAAAGAATACAACACCACCTTTCAGAAGAGCTTAAGTATGTCCATCTGCGAAAATTAGATAGCTCACATGTGCACTTTGAAAGCTAAATCACCGTACTCTTTCGCCGCTACGCCATTACGACAACACCTTTCAATGGGCGTAGGACGGCTTCTATTGAAGATACACTATTGTGATTAACATTATTGGAAAAAATACATAACCTTTCAGAAGAGCCTAAGTGTGTCCCTCTAGGGTAATTAGAGAGGTAAAAGCAAAGGTGCATAGTCAGGCAGGTTATCCACTGTAATACTGAACATACTATTTTCCGTTAATTTGGCATGAAATGACAAATTTGGACCATAAGGGTTAAAGTGGCACTATCACCGATTGAAGCAGACGAATTCTGACAACATCTAGCGCTGTGTAGTACCATCTAGCGTTTGCTTGCACCAAGCGAAGGAATGCATAACGGCATTTCTGTTAACGAAACAAACAAGCCACGACATCCTTAATTATTGAGTGAAAATTTGGTTCATCCTCGTGCACCTGCGAACTAGCAATAAAGGTTAACAATATCAATGCCGCTAGATGGCGCCACGGTATTTTCGTTCGCATTTCAATCGGTGATAGTGCCACTTTAACTGTACGTCAAAATTTAATTTTGTTTCAGACTTGTATTCTGTGTTTTTCGATCTAATCAACGGTTAAGAAGTTAAGGCACAAAAAACCATCTTTTGGCCACTAATTTTGACCTTTGACCTGCATTTTAAAAAAATTCCCCAAAGGTGCTAGAGTGTCATTCTCCAGTCTGACTAGGGGCTTGTAAAAGGCAAACTTCCTGCCAAAAAACGTTTGTTATACTTCAGTGCAAGGTTAGGCAAATCTTCTACCTGACTAAAAAGTCCGCACTTGTTGTAGATGGCCTGTAGGTTTCTTAATTTATTCTGAAAAAGCGTGCTACAAATTAGTTACAGCCTCAATGACAGTGTCGCAAATTTTAATGCCAAAAATATCCGCCCATTGGCGCAGTCGTCGCCAGCTTCATTGCTGTATATTTCGAACATGTTGGACTCAACTGGTCTTACTAAACCTGCAGTGAGTAAAATTAAGTTGGAGATATAGAATTACCTGGAATCGAGTGGTGGGTGATAATAATTGTTGATTAACACATTCATACAGGTAGTCAACTCCTCTGCCAGCCTGTATAAAGAAAAGAAAATCCGTTATCATAGTGTATGTTGAGTATTGTTTTTACAGCCTGCAGGCTTTAACAGTTCACAATTTTTTTCGTTAATTTTCATTACTTTCGGACTAACAAGTTTTACGCGTTCTCATAATGAAACGTACTGTTCCGCTGTAAACAAACACGAATTCGTTTGATGTTTACCCGTAGCCGCCTAGATACGAACGTACGCCTTCAACGTACCACAGCGAAAAACTAAGTCCCGGCGCTAGCTTTGTGAGGGAGCCCCAGGAACCCCGAGCAAAGCGGGCAAGCACAACCCAGTGATCAGCGTCGTCAGGTCCAAACTGAGAGAATGCCGGTTCTAATCCGAGTACTGACCCGAGTACCATATGGGACTCTAAAAAAAGGATCTGAACGTTTTTTCAGGTGGTTATGGGTTACTGGTTGCAATCAAATATTTTCTCAACCCTCAGCTAAGGTAAGAGGATGGTTAGGGTATGACAACTTTTATAACTTACTCGATTCCCAGTCGGGAAAAAGTTTTTCAACCCCAAAAAAAATTCCATTTTGTTGTATCTGAAAATTTAAACGTGTGTCTTTAGCGATAATGTTCTAGTCGAAGCATTGCATTAATTTTTTTATGTGAAACAAGAACTACTGCTCACACCCCCCCCCAAAAAAATTAAATAGCTCCTATCCAGTACCATAGGAAATGGAGTGGGGGGGGGGGGGGGAAGATGGGAGCCATTGATGGCTAGGCTGAGAAAAGCAAACGATTTGCTCCTTTCATCGATGCAGCGGGTTCTTATCTCAATATCTCAGTATGTATTCGAAAACTACGAAATTTCTGAATTGCTGTATTTAACAGTAGAAGTTAAAAAGCAGTTTACACTCTTGTTGATTGCGAATCTTGAGCAGAAAAACGATTTTAAAAACATTTTTGGTGAGCTTAATGTACGATTTCTCTAAATCCTGAATTTCCTGATGTGCCCTACTTGCAACCGTTTCAAGTAAATAGTGTAATTGTGAAAAAAATTTGTTTTCAAAGTTCAAAAAATAAAAACTTATCGGCAATCTTCCAATATAGGTCGACTGAACCGATTTTCCATCCTAACATTTCGAAACACATTTGAAAATATTATAAAAAAATAAAAAAATAAACAAAATCAAGGGTGAACATTTTGTAAAGTTATCCGTAACAATTAGTGACCTAATGTTTATTACATTACGAATATTTGAGAGTTTCAGGGACTTCCTTTAGATTCACTGAGCATATCTGAATGGTTAATGGGGGAAGAGGAGGGGGGGGGGGGGGTAATAACTTTCATATCTTTGACCACAGTAAAGGTCAGAAAACAGTGGGCCCTTGCCATTTATTTCCCTATGGGCATCGAAGTCAGTGTTACACCACTGTGGCCATCTTTGGTAATTTGAAATTAGTAAGGAAACATCAAAGGAATTTTAAAAATAAGCACGAAATATAAACGTGCTGAGGCTTCAGAGACTTAGTGCGGTGCAGGAAGCTATTCTCCTAAACAGTAGCGTGTACTGTGGAACACGAGTGTCCACATCCTTCCATATACAATATTGTTTTGTAACCTTAGCAGCTGGGGCCTTAATTGCCCAGACTCTGTGATGCTATGGCTTTTACTTACCCTGCTGGGTATTCTGTTATTGATATTGTATTTTAGTCATGCTATAGCCTTCACTATGTATGCTGTGTATTCTAATTATAGATTTCGTATTTGCGTCATGATATGTAACATCATGACCCTGAAGATCAGTGGTTATGGAGGCTGCTGCCTAGAGTCATGCCATGGTCCGTCAATCCTATTACCTTCCGAAGGTAATAGGATTGACGCAGTGATCGACGGACCATGGTTACGCTATTAGGACTAGCTGATGGCAGTAGAGGCTTATGGGAAATACTATACTCCACCAGTGGTGATAACTGGAAGCTGTACTGGGTATAAAATAACTAAGGCTGTACCGATATCGAGCTGCTGAGCCGATTCTCGGCTAGCAGAGCATGATCGGCACTCTCGGCATACCGTGCAATTACGTCCATTTAACCGAGGCCGAGCAGCGCGGCTCGCGTTTAGTCTTGACGCGCGATCATGTGACCAGTGGACCTTGAACGCGAGCTTCATTTTGGCGTATTCCAATCGATGATTATGACCTATACATGTTCCTGCTGCACAAAGGTTGAAAGACTACCACAAAATTCAATATATATCAATGAACTAAATTTGCAGGTAATTCATGCAGATTAACTACTTTTTTTAAGCTTTTTCGGACATTCGCTTTCATATTACGCTTGATAACCGCAGCAGTGCATTGTAGTGGAAAGCTCTTGTTTAGGCATAACGTGCACATGGTTACTGGTTTAGTACCACTGGAAGTATTGTTACACCATTACGGTCATCTCTGAAACCTAAAAAAAGTTAAACTTACCTTCATCAAGAAAAACCTCAGAGTTTTAGTGTCACCAGCATTAATTTAATTGTTTTGAATGGTCAATTGTTAAAACTTTCATTAGCTGAAAAGTAACTTACCTCATAATAAAATTACTTGTTTTGGTATGATAATGGTTGTTAATTGATAGGCTAATTGGCCATACCAGTTATGTCGATACGTCACCAATTACAGTATGTGAATCTAATGGTAGCATATAGTTGGTGCTACGCAAGGCTGTTGTAGTGAAACGAATTGTTCTATCTAAAAGCCTGCTTGGCATTTAGCGAGTGCTGATTACAGGGATGCTGCCGGTGTGAAAAATGTGAAAATTTGCCAGTGGTAAAATAAAAGGGAAAAATGTTTTAAAAAAACACGAATGCTGTGTGAAAAATAAGGCAAAACGCACTATTGAAGTAGAAAACAATCAAATTATCCGTCTTCATTTGGCCTGGAATGACTTAGACATGTCTGTTGTTAGAACACGAAAAAAAAATTGATTGTTTTTTTACCGGAATTTCTTTGAATTCGCTTTCGCTCTCTTTAGTGAAATTACAGAGAAATTACAATGGTTACTGGAAAAGAAAAAAATGTATTAAGGAATTGTGAAACTGGTGTGTATATGAAAACGAAGAAATAGTGATACAAAAATGAAAATTAGACATGTGAAAAAAATGAAAAGCAGGTATGTGCAAAAAAATGAAAAGCGCGTATGTGAAAAAGAATGAAAAGTTGGAATGTAAGAAAATGTGAAAAAAGCTGGTACTCCCGGCAGCACCCTGTGATTAATAAACGTGCTCGGCATCACTGATCGGCTCGGTTATGCTCGGTGTATCAGGCATTTTTGAGCGCTCGGCTCGGTATCGGCTTGGCAGGGGAAAATGTGCTAGGTACAGCCTTAAAAATAACCCTGCAGCCCCTTTAGGCTTCACTTTGAGAGCTAGTCCCTAACCAGCAACAACTGTTTTAGTACTACGCAACTCTGCTGTAGTCTAACCTACGGCATCCTTGAAACACTGACTAAGATCTTCATAAGGACAGACCGCGTGGCCCTGGAATAAATCCCGAGTTCAAACAGAGCCTCGAGAGGGCAAGAGCAACTTTTAGTAAAAGGCACAGTAAGTATTACTGGACACTTTTTTGGAGACCTTTCCTCAATCTTTTCTGCTCCTTTTCATACTTTTTTTTTACCTTTTTAGGCCATTAGTACCTTTTCTAAGGCATCGCCACACCAGCATATGTCGGCACGGAACAAAACGGGCCTTTTGCGAAAAGGGCAGGGACCATTAAAGGTCGTAATATTAGCAACAAAATTGTGTAGTTCCTCATTGGGAGCGTGGGTCGGTGGTTGGGGACGATCAACCCCTGCTTTTTTTTGGTAGTACACGCACATCATCGCTTCGCTCGCTCTGCTCCAACAATTTCATTGCCACTCCTACGGCCTTTACTGGCTGCAGGCCTTTCATGAGGGTTTCTCCTGGGTGAGGAGGGGGGGAGGCGATCGTTTCCTTCTTTTTTAGTAATACACATACACCCACTTTGCTTCAATAGTGGAAACATCAAATACAAAGAATTACTGTAATAAGTAAAAACTTACCTCTTTAGTGAGAGAGTCAGCCACAGCAAGGAAGGACCAGTCTTCAATAACACAGTAGATTAAATATCCAAGCCTAAACAGGAGCACCCTGGCCTGAGCTACAGGAAATATGATAGTGTATGGAGAGAGACACGCAGTAACCAAAAAAAGGAAGATATTTACTAATGCTGAAAAACCAACAGCCTCTTGAGTGTAGGCTGCTAATCTGCCTAACTTCTCGTATATCAGACGGATTTCAAGAAAACGTTCATCTGTCATTATTCCTGGTTGTTGGTATTTTCGTAGCTTTTCGTTCAGCGTTGCAAAGCATAGCGAGCAAAATTTGACCGAAAATATTGAAATTATCCAAGGATAAAGCCCTCCACACACCAGTACTAGCACTTCTATGACCATTTCGGAAATTTGTAGAAAACCGGCCGTGCTACCAACGTTGAGAAGACCTATCCACACTGGGAAAATGACGACTGGCAACAAAAACAGAAGCAATAAATTCAAAATGGAGAAAACATTTCGTTCGGAATTCGTAAAGCCGGTTAACTCGAGCCACAATTTAGCTAGTTTTGCAAACCGAATTTTGATCATAAGGAATACGAAAATATTTAAAATACCGCACAAAACTTCGAGTGAAGTTAACAATGCAGCAATTACTTTGTCGATATTCAAGATGTTATCTGAAAACGTTCTCTGTACTACTCTTTTCGAGAAGAGGAATGACAGGCTCAAATAAATAAGAAAGCTCATAGAACGGTAACAGAAACTCAATACCTTCAACGATTTTTTGCACGGCTCTTCCTTAACTAACTTCCAGAAATCCCATGGCAAAAGCCCAAAAAGCTGACCAAAAAATACGATCGGGGGAACCAAGGAACCGTAGGACCTATTCCCAAGCATTTGAACGCGTGAGAAACGGTGTATAAAATACGTTATCATTGTGCTTGCGGCACCTAAAACCACGCTACATGAAAGTAACAATTGGAGCAGACAAAGGCATAGAGTTCGCTCACATCACTTATGAAAGATTAAAATTTAGAAACGTCGATTCACCTGTCTCTTTTAAGTGCTCTCAGACAAAGCGTAAAAAGTTGTGACTTGGCCATTTTAATCTGTCATAGGTTTTAATCTGTCAACTGTCATCTGTCGTTCAGTTTCTTGCGAACGAGCTGTAAGGTTTGACTTATAGCTGTTCAAACAGAAGGGAATTTTGTTGCTTTTAAAAATTATTGGAAAACATGGCGTGGAGGGACTGCAACGTCTACCACCTCCCTCTTCGTGTCATTAACGTTCCGATTGCTTTTTGATGAAGAATGTATATGTGTGTGTGTGTTACCTAGAAGACATGATGAATTGCAGTGTAACTAATGCCTTTTTTCACCATGACGTACGCGACAACTGTAAATCACCCATTCACAACCCTGGCAAAGCTACGGCTCCCCCAATCCCCCCTCCAAAAAAAAAAAAAATGTCAGGGTTTCGGTAAAGACAAGACGAGCAAGACTTCGTACAGTCTTATTAAATTTAATTTCTCATTTTTTAGGGTCTGGATAAGTCTAGTGTATAATAAAATTTAGTTATTTGAAATAAAGAAAACTACAACGATACAAGATAATGTATTTTTCGCACATTTTTTTTCCAATTTTCCCGATATTTTCAAATAAACCAGCAATGAATAAATATAGGGGAAAAATCTGGTATTAGAAGACGCACATCGAACGCAAATTTGATTACTTCGATATGAAGGGTAACAAAAATAATAACGTCTGTTTTAATTCCTTTACCTATCCCCACCCTCTACCCATTAACTTGGATCTTTCTAAAAAGATAATTAATACACTGTCTTTACTGTTAGGTACCATCCTAAAAAAAATACTTTTATCTTCTTTTGGGGCCCCTAAAAACTCGGCACCCATGCGCGCCTAGTTCTCCTGTTCGTAAAGATGCCACTGATATTTAGTGAGAACTGTGACTCGGCCTAATACTCGTGTGACACCCCAACACACTGGCCGTCCCGAATGTCCAAAATGTCAGATCCAAATTAGGTCCAACTGGATCAAAAATGACGTTCATTGTACCTGACCATGGCCCGGAAATATATAGCCGTCTGAAGTTCATGTCAGCTGGACCTGTCGTTTTGGAGATTCTGGACGGCCGTATTTGTTGTCAGGATGACGCATTTATAAAATAATTGCAACGCTCAAAAGAGCTATAAATGCAATTTCAAAAAAAAAAAAAATTTCCGGCCCCGCACGGGCTTCCTCTAGTGATAAAATAATTTCCAACAATTTAACAAATATGGCTGCATGTTTTAAGCTGCCAGTCTTATATCACTAATGGAAAAGACAACATCATAGGTCAAGTCATTCCAGTCAATGATAGTGCGTAGGAAGAAAGACCCCACCAGCACGTTTTTGTTGCACTGGTAGTGCTTGATCTTTCTGGCATGATCATGCCTACCCACAAAATCGATGTATTTTGTGAGCGGTGTATTTTCCTTCTGTCGGCTGAAGATTGCCATTTCAATTTATTGCACATAGCAGTGACACAGGCATCTCTTTGATAGGCACCGTACACCATCCTAGCTGTCCTACGCGTCACTCGTTCCACGCAGTCCGACAGATTTTTCGTGTAGGGATCCCACACAGCTCTTCAATAATCCACCTTTGGTCTTGTTACCGTATTAAAAACGACCTCTCGAACTTTAGGACTTGCGTCTTTCAAGATTCTATGAAAAAATCTAATTTCACTGTTTGTTTTGGCACAAATCTGGTCAACATGGTCGGACCAAGACAACTTCTTGTTAATAATAACTCCGAGACAAGTCATATTGTCCACCATCTCTAAAGCAACACCCTTTAGGGACAGGATTCGAGTCATTTCTTTTATGTGAAATGGGAATTGCTTTAGTCTTCACTGGATTTATGTCACAGTTGTTCTCACCAACTTTACGAATAGGTGCACTAGGTGCATATGGGCCCCGAAATGTTAGGGGTCCTAAAAGAAAGCACAGTATAATTTTTAAAGTGCAGTACAGACGTATATCAAACAGGGAATCGTCGAAGATTTTTTTTTTAGAAGGATATAAGTTAACGATAGAGGGTGGGGAGAGGGGAATAAAATCACAGTTATGATTTTAGTTACCGTCAGATGGGGTGGCTTTGCCCATTAGAGTGTCTTTGCCCATTTTCGTGATAAATGATTAGATTCCCACTACATGGCACTGTGTTGAGAGTAGATAACTTTCGTTTTGTGGGAGGACTCATCAGACGTCACCTTTTAGTCTGACCAAAGTCAACTTCCGGTTCCGGCCGTGTTGCACCATAAATGTGGTTTCAAAGATAAACCTAAAATTCCATCAAATTTAGTGGTTCAACTACTTTTACGTGGATGCCTATCCTCTAATCAGAGTAGGGATTTGTCACTTTGTCAGATTATGCTAAAATGATCCACATAAATGGTTTTAAAATGTTTTTGAGGTTCGTTGAAATCTGAGGTCGTAGCCTCGGTGGGCAAAGACACCCCACTGTTTACTTACCTAAGTGGGGTGTCTTTGCCCACACAGAAAATTTAATAAATAATAAATTTTAATAATTTTAGTAAACAAAATTGATCGAGGTGGGCAGTGTTGCCCTTTGGATTTTTGTCCAAGTGTCAGTATTTGGTTGCATTGAAATTTAAGGGGGAAGGGCAAAGTTGCCCTAAGCCAGTGTGACTTTGCCCACCCCATTTTTTGCGTAAAAAAAAACAAACAATAGGCAAAAAACAAATCATCACTGATGTGGGCAATGTTGCCCTTTGAATCTTTTCCAAGTGTCAGTATTTGATTTGCAGTGAAATTTAGGGGGGTGGGCAAAGTTGCCCTAAAGTCACTGTGACTTTGCCCACCCCCTTTTTTGCGTAAAAACACAATAAATAAAACTCATAAAATAAAAAGAGTACTACAGTATGATAGTCCTAGACAAGACTCGAACATCACATGTTAAAAATTGGCTGCAGTCCCATTTGCCTGGAAGTTACCACCATTTGAAGTTCAAATGTTGGCAAAGCCACCCCGTCTGACGGTACCCCTCACAAATCCAAGCTCCAAGTTCAACCGCTCCTTCACTACCGAAGAAGGCCGCCAAACGTCCTGCGACAGTTCCGCTGCCTGCCATTCATCCTCTAAAACAACCTGCCCTTCCCGCAATTCCTGCAACAGCAGGCACATCGGGGATCAAGACAGCAGTGAAAATCAAAGTCGCACGCCAAAGACTCGTTCCCACTAGGATGCCATCCTCGACTTCAAAACCGTCTCCGCTACGTTCCAAGGTACAACGATCTGTGGCATCCTTATCCTCTCCAACCCGTGTTCCCTCTACATCCCCTCTCACGAATTTTCAAACATTCTCTCCACCGGATGTGCCTTCCCCTTCAAAACCAATTCCGTTCCCTACCATGCCTGTGCTTCGAACAGCTATCACTAGGGGATTGCATCTTTCGGCCTGGGAACAAGAACACCTAGACTTCAACTTAAAATTTCTTTTCGACTACTTAGATGGGTTCGTCACGGAGCTCAATACTCTTCGCTCCGTTCAATCCGCCACAACATCTTTACAGGAAGCAGCTGCATCCGCAAAAGCCCTCCGGTCAGAAAATGATCTTCTAAACGCTGCGAACTAAGCTTATTCTAACGAACTTGAGCTTATAAACCAATGTTACCGTTTCCTTCGCATAAATTATGCCCTGCTTCGCACACATAACGCCTGGGTTTCACCGATTCCTGCTTCTCCACCTTGTAGGGCCTACTACTGTGCTCGTTCCCGCACTCGCCGCCTTAGACTTGCTCCATCCTCAACTACAACCCAGCCACCGTCACGTCCTCATCCTGCCGATGCATCCTCTTCACCCACCTTAGCCAAACTTCACCAAGAGGCTCCTTCGCCATTGCCATCTCCACTTCGAGATCCCTCGTCCACAACCTGTGGTTAACACACACTGGATGACGATCCTCCACCATCAGCCACTGCTTCTCCTGTTGCACTTTGGAAGGATGCGATTGCCACAAATCAATTCCAAAAAATCACTTCGTATTCAGTGTGGCAATACGATAATGCTCTGAACTTCGTCCCTGTGTACCATGGTATCACCGGAACTAAATCATCCTTCACGGACGTGATGCGATGCTCCCCATGTCGCGGAAAGGCTTCAGGTGTTGCTTTAGGATTTCGCGTTCTCCCTTAAAAAACTTTATCCAAGTGTTTCTTCGAATTCCTAACCACTTCACACTTTTCGGTGAGGGTCCCGCTTCATCCACCTCCCACGCGGGGACGGTGCAATCACGATCTTCTCCTATCTAATCGAGATCTCGTCCTCACAAATTACGATGAATCAGTCTACATTTTTTCTCCGCAGTACCTGGCTTACACCAGCCATCATTCCCCTAACTTCAGTATTGTTATATAACAACATAATTTTGCTACTGCCTTCAATAAGTGCTGTTTACCTTCTACGATTACGACCATCCACTTTACGGACACCGTCTGCTCCTTGCATCCGCCGCAGTCCGCTTCATCATGTGTCCACTACCCACGAACACTATCTACAAGGATTCGTCATTTATGCTTCTTGTGCATTCGGTTCCCGTTCATTCACAGTGTTCAATGTCGTTCAATCGACATTCACTTTTCGGCTCTTCTTGCACCAGCTGCAACACCATCCACATGGGAGCACCATCTTCCCAGCAAGGTAGGCGTTTTCGTATTTATTTCTGATTTCCTATCTTTTACCCTACGGTGTTAAGACCCCTGCTGCGGTGCCTTCTTCTGCTATTTTAACGATTACTAGATTATGTTATGTTACCGCACTGCCTGACCTCACTTAGGATGTTACCTTCCGAAACACCGGATCGCTCTTCGGCCTGCGAATTGTTTCGGTTACTAGTGAAATTGGTTCAGGACTCAGGGTTGTCTTCGCCAGGGACTAGTTCCCGGGGATGCCGGCTTGTACAAGAGGGGACAGTGAACCTAACCCTCCTCCGGGTTACAAAGTCCGCTATAAAAACAGGTAATGTACATTTTCGTCAGCTATAAAAAGACTAAAATTGCAGGGCCTTCACTTGCTTAATTTTAGTTTTTATTGCCTAACCGAATATATACATTACCTTAACTCCCACCCAGGCCTTCCCTCCATTGTCTAGGTTCTGGCTGAGGAGAAATAATGCCATCGGACGTCTGCGCCGAGTGTATATAGCCAGCCCATCCCTGCACATGCGTAGTAGTACAAGCCCGGCTGAGAAGCCTACTTTCAAGTTTCTAGGGAAATAAATGCTCAAAAGGAGAGAAACGCTATAAAAACAGGTAATGTATATTTTCGGTTAGGCAATAAAAACTAAAATTAAGCAGGTGCAGACCCTGCAATTTTAGTCTTTTTGTTACCACCATTTGTTTGCTCTTCCTATATCATGCACGGTGATAGCCGTGTATATATACGATTGAAGTCCTCTCTCCACCAAAACTAAAACTATTAATTTCTCCGTTTCTATTCAATATATTTCGACCAAACTTGGCCAGATAGTAGATAGCAACTTTTCCAAACTTTACACCAACTTTTATGCAATTCCGTGCAAGAGTAAACGTAGGGAGCCACACGTAAATTTGAAAACTGTTCACTTGTTGTTGTTGTTGTTCTTGTTGTTCTTGTTCTTCTTGGCTGACACGGTTTCAGAAAAAACTACTGATCCTACCTAAAATCTGAAACATGATCTGAGCCAGATATTTCCCTGGGCTTCAACCTTACAGGGACCACTTTTTCAATTGGTCGATCTATTCCGGAGTTACGGGACCCTAAACGATCATTTGGATTGTTTTACATTGTTTTAACCATTGTATTTAGGGAACAATGCCACTCACCAAACTTCAGATCCATTCTTCGTGCATGCAACAATAGACTGCATGCATAAACGTTTACAGCGCGACACCATAGCCGTAAAAAAGGTACACGGATTACAAACAAAAACGTCAAGTGTGCCATAAAAAAAGGGGTTATATGATTGAAGTCTCATTTTACTTGTTAAAACGTACACGGATAAAAATTGGTGATTTTTAATTGAAATAATCAAATGTACAATTCAGAAAATTGCATCTGTTTAAGTGCTGTTGTGCTTTACCAATCATATACGTTACGTAAAGCACAACAGCACTTAAACAGAAGCAATTTTCTGAATTGTACATTTGATTATTTCATTTAAAAATCACCAATTTTTACCCGTGTACATTTTAACAAGCAAAATAAAACTTCAATCATATAACCCCCTTTTTTTTACGGCACACTTGACGTTTTTATTTGTAATATAATTATAGTCAATGCATGAATGCGTCACTTTCCATAACAACTATCATAGGGCGTAACAGGGACGTGCACAGGCACCTGGGAGGGCAGGGGCAAACTTCCTTTTTTCTGGGGACTTTTTTTTTGTGTTTTAACCTCTTTTTACCCCCTTTTTGTGGGATTTTAACCATTTCTGCGCCTCTTTGCACCACTTTCGTAGTAGTTATTGTCTTTTTTTGCGTTTTTTAGGCTCTTTGAGACCACTGCTCTCATAAAAAAGGCACTTTTTTCAGAAAAAAAGGAGCACTTTGCCATGGGGGCAGGGGGGCTAGCCCCTGCATCCCCCCCCCCCCCGTGTGCCCCCCTGTGTGGGGCGTAAAGGAGACGTGTTTACCGTACTGTTGTCTTTTACTCTGAATCAGCCGTCTATACTTATCCAAGTCTCAGTTTTAAGACTGCAGGGTGGATTTTATATTTTCATGTGTTCACTTCGTAGAGTTTTTGTTAGATCTGTTTTGTTTCGTAGATTTAGTTGTTTTCTTAATTCAGTCATAAAATCTGTATTCCAATCAGTAGCCTATCAGGTTTTAAATAATTACTGGAAATTGATTTAACATACAACGATTATTCCATGTTTTAAGCCGAAATTTCGATTCTTAATTTCTCTGCTCTTGCAATATTTTCTACTCAAATTTTGTATATAGCCTAAGCTTTGTTGGACTTGGTGAACAAGAGTCCGAGCTTTTATTTATTTCCAATTTGTAACATCGGATATCTGGACTTGAGCTGGAATCGTGATTTTCATTTTTAGCTTGTTGTTGTTCTTGTTGGCATGAAAACGTTTCTACTACGCTCTCTACAGATCAAACTATTTGTCTTATAAAGTTGGTTCTTAGCATTTTACATGTATTGCTATATGATGTGCCCTTTCCATAAGTCCTTTTCTAATTGGTCAAGTGGTTCAGAGGTTAGGGAGCTCTAAACAACCAGACTGATTGTTTTACATTGGTTTAAACATTGTTATTACGCAACAATGTCAATCAACAAACGCCAGGTGCAAGACGTGGATGAAGATTAAAGGGTTCGTTTCCATATTGGTTTGTGCAAACCATAAACAAAACAGCTAATCTAAAGTGCATGGTACGCCAAAGAAGCCCGAATTAGAAAACAAAAACGAACTCGTTTGATGCTTAAGGCAATGTTTAACTGATCCGAAGTCAAAACAGCAAAGAACACACGTAAACTTTCCTGTAAGGTTTCAAATACTGCAGTGTTGCTATACTATTTAGTCCACGTGAAACCTTATTGCTGTAACCTACCATTATACCGTAAATACAATTAAAGCCAGAGCCCAAATTTCAAAACTTTTCATGCCTTAACTTTTCGTGTGAGTGCATGGCGTCCTGGGTCAAGTATTACTCATTAAAAAAGTCAAATTAAATCAAGGCAGTAGCAATGAAAGAGAGCGAGCAGGTTCATTTTTGGCACGGTAGCAAAGAAATATGGCGAGCGGCCCACAATGTGAACGGATGTGCCCTGTAACAATCATAACAAACGAAATATTGCTTCAATAATGCAGGCTATTACAGACGAGTTGAAGAGTTTCAAAGTTGATTAAGTAAGATCATTGCATGCACGATCGTTGTTGCGGGCTTTGCGCTTGATACCAAGCAACGGAGAAACAGACAACATTCAGCCACACTGAGAATAAGAGTGGCGCCCTCCATTCAAAAGGCTATGTACTTCTCTAAGAAAACAAAACACCTGAGGTTCCAAGGGAGGGGAGCAGAGATGGGGGGCACGGAGTGAGGGAGGGGACAGGGGCACGGGTGATGGGGGGAATCAGAACACACAATGGAGAAATGTGGGGGTGGGGGTGGGGGTGGGGGGAGAACAAGTTGGCGGTCGGCGCCCGTTTTCTTTTCATGATGCTCAGTATCGTTCACGCATGCGGGAACCAGCTACACCGGCATATGTTACACCAGGGATACAGCTATTAGCCCATTCAAAAGAAAATCGTTGTGTGTCTGGTTTTATTAACTTTTGGCCCTTTTCGTAGTTTACCTTTTTTAAATTATGCTCGTATTTTTAGTGCAAAATCCACGGTTCTAACTAAGTTTTTGAGAAGTGCATAGTCAGCTAGTCCCTTTTGATAAAAAAGGCGAAAAATTGTCAAGCACCGGGTTTCCACATAGTTTTTCTTTCTTTCTTCCATGCCTGATATGAACGAACACAGGTTACAGGCAGACTGGAAACATATATGGAAACAAAAATACTGACATGCTGTACTGACAATACTGGAGGTTCTGTTTACCTTTTAGTATCGTTCACAGAACCATCTCGGTGATCAAAAACGAGAAAATCTGCTTAGCGTGTACTTTCTAGGTTGCTTGGTTTAAATTAGGGACTTTCATTGAGCAGAGAAAGGCATAGCCCTATTGGGAACATAGCATATGAAAAAACTGCGTTCGTCTCTGGTATTCTCCTCCTATAGCCAAGGTTATAACAAAAGAGAGCAAAAACGGTTGCGGGCTATTTTAAACGGTCAATAGAAACTTCAGATTTGCCAGATTTATTCAAATGAATAAATCTGG
>JAHWFP010048963.1:211754-239625 GCA_023313725.1 Lithobius niger | reverse complement strand
CACAATAGCAGTTGAAAGTTAAAAATGAGGGAAAAATCCAACGGGGGCTGTGATACCATCCCTATTAAAACGAGTATACCTCGCTTCCTAACAGTCGTAGACCCTTTCAATTACCCTTGTTGTAAAGGAGACATGCCCACCTTTCGAATGAATCTAATTAGAATAATCTACCTAAGTTAGACACGTCACAATAGAAGTTGAAAGTTAAAGATGAGCAAAAAATCCAACGGTAGCTGTGATGCCATCCCCTATAGTATAGCTCGGTTCTTAACAGTCGTAGACCCTTTCAACTACCCTTGTTGCAAAGAAGACATTCCCACTTTTCGAATGAATCTAATTAGAATAATCTATCTAAGTTAGACACGTCACAATATAAGTTGAAAGTTGAAAATGAACAAAAAGTCCAACGGTAACTGTAATACCATCCCAAGAAAACGGGCGTAGCTCAGTACCTAACAGTTGTAGACCCTTTCCACTACCTTGTTGCAAAGAAGACAGTCCCACCTTTCGAGTGGATCTAATTGGACCCATCCAACTGAATTAGAAACGATGCAGCAGCAGTTGAAAGTTAGCCGAAATTTGGCAGAATATGGTTTAAAATCCATTTTTCTCGAAAACCATAAGAAATATAAAAAAAATGTATGGGAATGACATTGTAGATTATATAATTGCAAACAACTTTTATCTCAACCGTTTTTGTGTATCACTAACGGTTCTTGCAGTTTTCATTTTTTAGGGAGATTACGGCGGCTATTTTCAAAGATGGCTGCCATTTCGGGCCCTAAGGGACGAATTTCGTGGCACCACTTCTGAAATCAATCTAGGGGTCCTAACGAAACCCTGTGCCAAGCGAAACCTTTTAACCATCAAATGCTGTATTTTCATACCTACCACAGCCACTATAACGTTTTTAGGAGGGCGCTGCTCGCACGCTAAATCGCTTCTCACACCAGTGACACATGTATCTCAGCGAATGACGCATCCTCCCCAACAACTAATTAATCCTAGTTACCATTACGTTCAATGCTATAGTAGCGTTGCCATTACGTTTGGTTAGCTACGGGAGCAGCACAGATTGGAAAGGTAAATACAGTTATAGCATATTTCTATTTTGTCGTGAATATCGAGTCAATCAACCATACACGAGGCTTTACGTCTGATTTCCTCCTGGGCCCGGGTTATAGAAGTTATCGTATAGCAGTTAACAGTTTAGGCCCAAACATTAGCAATGTTTTGGTTTCGGTTTTACATTTCTCTGTCTTGTTTCCTTTTTTCAGCTGCTTGCAATGACGTTTCGATTCTCTGCTATGGTTCAAACAATTCTATAAAGTTTCTTGCTTGGTATACTACTACGGAGTCATTCAATCCGAAACTGTACAATAAGGACTATAGGACCATGAAATAAAATACACTGATTCTCATAAGCGTACGTGTCAATAAGGGCCACGTCATACGTTTTTAATGTTCAGTAAATAAAAATATATATATATAAATTAGCATGCGCGTCATTGTAGAAACTTTCTCCTCGACTTTCCAATTCACTAGCAATGCAGCTACGCTGTTTTTTTGCTGAGGGCTGCTCTGTCGTTAAAAGCTAAATAAAACCAGATGCAAACCTCCTCTTGGATTTACGTGTCAGATTGTCTGCGTGGGGAATCGCTGAGCCATACTGTCGTTAAAAGCAGCAGTGTGCTGGATGCTAAATGCTAGACAAGATCGCACCTTACTTCGTATTGCAAAGGTTTGGCGAGAGCAAGCCAGAAAGGTGCACAAAATATGGATTAAGAAATATTTCGAGGTTCATTATCAAGCAACGGGAAAAAAATAAATAAAACTTAACTGAAACGTCATTGCAACTTAACTTGACTTTGGAAAAACCAACAGAGAATGAAAACGAAAGGCAAAAGTAAAGGCTAAATCTTTTCGCTTATTTTTCTTGTTGCTTGATTACGGGGCACAGAAAGCCCCAGAACGTAGCATGTTCCTAATGTTATGTTTTGTGCACCTCTTTGGCTTGCTATCTCCTGGTGCTTAATCATTATTCTTTTTTTTTCTTTTGAGAAAGAATTTTACAATCAAGCTTCTTTCTATAAAATAAAGGCCTGTAAAAACGATGATGTATTTACAATTTTCTGCTTATCTTGGAGCTAAAAAAAAAAGAAGAAATATGATAGTTATCATATCTCAAAACATTTATTATATTAAACTTGGAGCAAAGACTTCATTAATAACTTAACCACTCCTTAATGTGCACCCGTTTTTGTAATGATCAGTTCAAATAATATTGATCAGTTCACTATCAGCTGCTTCTAGCAGATGAACTGTACATTGACATAAAGGTGCTTTCTTCTATTATACTAGATTAAAGAAAAAATATTAAAAAACAGTGTTTTTAAGGCTACCTTAAAAAAATCAAATCCGTAAAATCAGAGAAATAAGAAAAATTCATATACGCCATTTCCACAATGCAATATTCATTTTGTAGTCATTCGCCTATCAAAAGCAGTCATAATTAAAACTGTATCATTGGTTCTGGAAATAGAAATAGAAAAAGTAGAAGGACCAGTCACAGGTGAACAATGATGGCATCCACCCAATTCAGCCAAGAATAACTTTACTAAAATATAGAGAAATTAGTGCTGAAGCGACATTTTAAGCACGAGTGGAATTAAGCAGAAAGCATTCCAGAAAATCCTTGAATTTGGTGACGTGAACTATCATGAATAATTTAAGGTAGGATTGTAGGTAAAGGGGAAGCGGGAATGACACGATTGTGTACAGGAGGTTTTATTTGGCTAATTAATTTAGAAGCACTTAGAAGCCTCACAGAGCCACCTGTGCACAACCATCTCCTTCCTACCTTACTTCCCTTACTTAAAAGCCTACATTAAATTATTCACGACATTCCACGTCACCGAAATCCAACCTATGAATTCACATTGCCCCCTTTTATAACCAGTCGCTGTGATCATTTTAACACTGACGTCATTTTCATGACGATTACGGTGGGTAGTCTCCTCCTTTCTAAACCACTCTGCTATTAATTTTAGGCATTACCCATTTAGCACATCCGAATTGTTTTCTCTCGTCCGTTTATGGATCTTTTATAATACAATGACGAAGCTTCCTCCTTAGTTTATTTTATTTTCGTTGCTTGATAACGACTCCTATCTGGAAGTCGAAACGTTGTATTCTTGTCTGCATTTTTTGGCGTCTAACCACTGTACAATGAAAAGTGCTTATCGTTATTTTAATTACTACGTCAATAAATCAGAAACAAAAAAGTAATCTGCGTTACTTTACTGAAATTCGTTTAGGAAGAAAATGGTAACTTTTGGGTAGTTTGTGTTCAAGCCAGTTCGGGGGGGGGGGGGGGTAACATTTTCGTGCTGGCCCCACCTAGAAAATTAAGCCACCATGCCACTGGAACAGGTTGTCTACATTCTTGTTTGGGATGATAGGACATGGGCGTTCGCCTGGAGAGTACCAAACGTGGGGCGAGGAATAAACGTGTAACTGGAAAATCGCATAATTGGAAGCACGCATAACGGAAAACAGTATAACGGAATATCATCTAACAGGAAATTCGTATAACGGAAAAGCGTCTAACTGGAATTTCGTATAATGGAAAATCGTTTAATATCCCTGCCTCGCTCGGGGGCGTCGGACGAGCGTCTAACTGGAAAATCGTCTAATGGGATAACTGTCTAATATTTGCATAAATAAAAAATCTGGAAAATCGTCTAAACGGTATATCGTATAATGGAAAATCATCTAAACGGAATATGGTATAATGGATAATCGTATAATGGATAAACGTCTAACTGGATCAACGTCTAACTGCAGTTTCTGATGTTATATGTATAGCCGCAGCGAGCGCGGCAGCGCGAGCGAGGCAGGGACATTAGACGATTATCCATTATACGATATTTCGTTTAGATGATTTTCCATTATACGATATTCCGATTAGATGCTTTTCCAAATTTTTTTTTTAGGCAGATTTTAGACAATTATCCCACTAGACGATTTTCCAGTTATACGTTCTTCCGACGCACCATACATATAACACCAGAAACCGCAGTTAGACGTTAATCCATTTAGACGTTTATCCATTATACGATATTCCGTTTAGATGCTTTTCCAGATTTTTAATTTAGGCAGATTTTAGACAATTATCCTATTAGATGATTTTCCAGTTAGACGTTCGTCCGACGCCCCGCAAAGGTATCTGTCAAGGAGAAAAAAAAAGGAAATAAGTTATGGCTCAAAAACTGCTGGCATTGCTTTGCTTATGTTAGCATGCCAGGGAGCATGCTTTTATAGCTGAGCTCATGGTCCGAAAATGTTGGCCATGTCGAGGGAGGACCAGAATTGTTAGGTTATAAATGACTATAAGGAATTTAAAAAAAAAAACATTTAGAGGTGGTATCCCCATGGAATTCACAGTCATGAAGTCACACAAATAAAAAAAACAGATTAGAGTTCACTCGAAAGAAATTAACCATAATTTAAAGTCTTTTTGTTTTTATTCCTTGGTAATGTCAGAAAAATATTTGCTAATATAATGATAAATAATAATAATAATAATAATAATAATAATAATAATAAACGCTAAAGTGTAGACAGCATGATGCATTAAAAAAAATCATCAAAATTAAAGAAACAATAAAAGCCATGTAGCTGACACTACCGGAGCTTAAGGTTTTTTTTTTTTTTGGCGTTAATTAACATGCTGACTTATGAATTTTTTTTTTATCCTGATTTTGTTTCTTAGCTCGTCTTATTTTAAAGACACAAACCACCACTTCTCCCGCCAGAAAAAAAAAACAAGAGCTCAAAGTTCCTATACTCTGGGTTTTAGTTGGGGCGTCGGACAAACGTCTAACTGGATAATCGTCTAATGGGATAACTGTCTAAAATCTGCCTAAAAAAAAAAGTCTGGAAAAGCATCTAAACGGAATATCGTATAATGGATAATTGTATAATGGATAAACGTCTAACTGGATTAACGTCTAACTACGGTTTCTGATGTTATATGTATAGCCGCAGCGAGCGCGGCAGCGTGAGCGAGGCAGGGATATTAGACGATTTTCCATTATACGAATTTCCAGTTAGACGCTTTTCCATTATAGGAATTTCCTGTTAGATGATATTCCGTTATACTGTTTTCCGTTATACGTTCCTCCAATTATGCGATTTTCCAGTTAGACGATTATCCCTCGCCCCGTTTTAGTTCTTTATTACCGCCCAGGTGCTCACTCACTTTCCAAAGCTTCCCAGTGACGTAATATTTGCACATTCCCTATGATGCAATTTGAGGTTAGTCCCACCCATTGAACTTGCCGTCTACTTTGGGGTCGGAGTATAGTTCAGTTAACGGTGCAGAACTGCCCAGGAAGCACGTGCCCTTAGGACACGGAATTCACCCTGCTTGTTATTTTTTTTTTTTTTCGTTTCTTCTCTATGTGTCAAGTGGCCAGATAGGTAGATAGATGCTTGCGCTCCCACTACACGCATCGCAGGACAGCATCAAAAATTTCGCTGCATCTTTTTTGCCGGTTGAAAAGTTTTGGAGGTAACCCAATGGATACTACGACTGCAGTGAGTACATGAAAAAAAAAAAGTGTGTGTGCTTGAATTAATCATAATGTGAGCATCGATCTCCAGCGAATTTGAATGACGGTGGAGTTTTATTTATTTATTTTTTAATAATTATACCGGTACTAACAATGGGAAAGAAGAAAAACATCGTGTTTTCTGCGCTAGGAGTGAGCTTCGTCACCTATGTTTATTTCGCCTATTTCTACATTAATGATCCAAACGAAGTGCTCCGTGCCAATCAGCAGTTTCAGCAACAGCGTCACAGAAAACACCTTTCAAATCATCCCGTAAGTGACAGTGATATTGCCCACGCCTCCTCTGAGGATGCGGCGGTAAAAAACCAAACTATTATTAAAGTTCCAAAAAATACACTTCCTAGAAAGACACTTCAAGTTTCTCCAGCTACTAAAAAATTAGCAAAAAAGCCAACCAAGATTGAAAAGGGAATAAATTCAAGATCAAAAACTTTAGTGGCATTTCCAGAATACCCCAATGCCACAGAAGCTGAAATACGAAAGAACCAGAGAGACCTATGGAGAAAATGGACAACTGAGAGAGGTTACATATCTGTAGGTGACTACTTCAATCATTGTGGTACGTACTTTTTTGTTTTAATGTTGAAATACACCAAGAGGTAATAAATTATTACTAAAACTAAAAAAAAAAAACAAGTTAATAAACCATGTTTCTTCATTTAAAACTTAGTAAATATGGAGTTTTAGGCCCTACGCAAATGTCACATAACTCGTATGTTATAAAAATACTGCAGACGGGTATCGGGACAAGCATGGGTAGATAGGTTTGGGATCTACCCATGGGACACCCAGCTGATCGACCGACAACTGGTCAACACCAGGTGATCGACAGGACATGTGAAAGACATCCAAATGATCCACTGGACATGTGATCGAACATTGTATATATTGATGATACTGTATTAACTGTACACTATCTTTATTAATAAAATCGAGTTGTCACGTAGGATGGACGGCCACAAGACGGCCACAAGACGGCCGCCACAAGACGGACGCAAGTAATTGATAGAGCACATATCCGTTTTCATTGTTGGTCGCTCGCCCTTTTTCTTTGCTACCGTAGGAAGAATGAGCCCGCTCGCCCTCTTGCTGATTGTTGAAGCTTCGTTTGTTAATCGTAGGATGGACGGCAACGAGACAGCCACAAGACGGCCGCAAGTAATTGATAGAGCAGATTCATTGTCGGTCGTTCGCCTTTTTCTTTGCTACCGTGGGAAGAATGAGCCCGCTCGCCCTCTTGCTGGTTGCTGAAGCTTCGTTTGATTAATTCTCCCTTACAATGTCTCCAATGCCTATTCATTTATTTCACGTGTACAAATGCGTAATTATTTATTTCCGGTATACAAAGGCGTATTTATTATTTCGCATGCACAAAGGCGTATTTATTTATTTCACATGTACAAACGCGTATTGCAACCATTTTTGCAGGAAACAATCATATGTAATGTAAGTGTATGGACTCCGGAACAAGGGATACGCTGAATGAGGGAGTGAAGCAAACGAAAAACACCCTTTGCTAGACAGGGTACGCAAAAACACATAGACGGGATACACGCATTCCGTAAAACACATGAGGAAGGAAATCGTCCCAGTGTTTTTAACGGTGCATCAAACACCACCCGTGCGTAGCACGGGCTTCCTCTAGTAACACTATACTAATAAGAAATACTAATCCCATATAAAAAGGTGACTGCTGTCCTCAAAACGGAACGAAAGCAAAAAAATGAAAATGACCAGAAAACTAGATTGGCGTAAGAGCTTGGCGTTTGATATCGTGACCTCACACGGCCAAAGGTTTGGCAGGAATCCTTCACAAGTTTTGTTTTGGGGTATTAATAAACTACGGTTATTAAATATATACAATGTTCGATCACTTGTCCAGTCGATCACATGTTTATGTCGATCACCTGGTGTCGACCACGGTTGTCCATCGATCACTTAATGTTCATGAACCCCTGCAGACGTATACTACGTACTGATAAAAAAATATAATGTTACAATTGTTTGGTACCCTTTTGAATTCGGTCGTACGAATGAAGGGATGTAACATTTCAACGTAAGCTTTTAAAACCCATAATTTCGTGGTTCGTGGAATATATTGCGTGGAGAAGTCCGCCGTAAACCAGACAAAACACCCAACAAACAAAAATGTGACAGCACAGCCTGGCATGGTCGTTAGTATGGGTCACGTGTTTGTAGGTGCAAGAGACCAATAAAACCAAATAGAGCTGATTTTTTTTCCAGACTGTTGTTTACGGTACGTTGGATTTTCCAAGACCTTCTCCTGTATAATTTCACAAAGATACATTTTAACGCACATCTTAAAGGCGCCTGTTCACCATTTCGGTAGCGTTGCCCACATTCAAACACAGCATTCACGTCCCAGATTCTCCGTCATCCAATAGGCTGATGTGGGTCACGTGATCTCGTTTTAGTTATGAAAATCGCGACGCTGCTGCGAATAGTGTTGTTCCATTTTCAATTTACCGCTATTTTCTTTATATTGCTCGAAGATTCTATGGTGCTGCACCTAGGAGTTGAAAACGTGAAAAGGCTCCTTTAAGTAGAAATGGTGTGAAGTATTTCCTTACTTATATTACGTAACGAGCCACACTCAATTAGTTTATGCCTAAACTTGCAATGTTTGCTTTTGGTGGTGTCATAGTTTATACTCTGCACAATGCTGGCGCATAATTGGAAGGGTGTGTATCTAGTTTTCGATATACTTCTCTACGAAATATTGTACGTAGGACGATGCGTTGGTCTTAAAAGGCTTACAGTAAAAATATAACATTTATTTCATACGTCCTAGATAGAAAAAAACCTACTACAAAGAAATTGCGAAATTGTAAATGTTTAATTGTTTTAAATACAACTAGCCATATTGTTCGCTTCACTCACTCGATCGGCATCGATCCATGCTTCGTGTAATTTCTTCGATCCCACAGAGCATCACAAACTCGATGTGCTGATTATTTCGATGCAAACTATACCACACGCCATGGCTGTTTGCTGTGACGTGCATATCACGTGACTGGGCTAGTCCAGTCAGACAGCCAAACAGCTGTTGTTCTCGTTCGACATTGGTAACTCATGGTGACGTCACGGCAAACACCCATTGCGCATGGCTTAATTACAATATTATTGTTGCTCACAGTTCGTTCATCGCATTCCGTGGAAGTTTAGCACGCCTGCATTCATCTACATCATTCCAGAGTTTGTACACGGCCTTGAATTTCTTCAAAAACCTTAAATTTGAAAGCCGAAAATCCAAGGCTTGAAAAACATTGCAAATTGTTAATTTTTTGTTGCAGCCTTGAATTTTGTGAGTGTACTTTGTTTGGAATGAGCTAATGTCTCAACAGTAATTTTGATTCAGGTATGAAATTAAATGAATGAATAGAAATAGTTTTTCAGCTGAATCTATTTCCTCTGAAAAACGTGCTTCGCTCGGATTGGACTGGAGACAGAAAACAGAGAGAAAGGTGCCGTGCAATGCATGCAATTTTTTCCAGAAGGGGCAGCTGAGCAAGTGTAGTTCCACTTGCTGTTAGTTGCTGTATTCCTCCTTGTCCACTAGTGAAAGGGAGGACTTAACATTCGTCATTGTGTGCGACAGTGTAGCTTCCTACTGCAAACTGAGGACGCAGTGGTGTATGAATGACAGCTGGTAAAATACTGGAATTAAAATGGAACTTTTGATAGTCTAACTGGGCCCAGGAAGAGTCCATACCGGCACCAAGCTGGGGCCGATGACCTTAGTCTTCAATCAATATGGTGTCCGCCGGGTCTACCCACAAACGTCCGGCGCTGCAGCACAGGATGGTGGCAGCCATAACGCCAGCAACGGCTGCCGATACTGAGCCTTGGAAATGGTTTCATCTCTAATGTACGAACCCTGTCATTCAAAACATACGATCTGTTAATTTCTTTGTACGTTTGTATGCCTTTGGAAGTAAAGCTCCCTGCGAACGGTGAGAGTAGCGCTAAATGAAAGATTGAGAGCAAAGCGAAAAAGCACTGAAAAGGTTTAGTTTACGTGGAAATTGCTTGCTTTGCTCGCTCAATCCACGCACCTCCAAGCTTCACACCGCACGTTGTACGTTTTTAATGATGTATTTTGAAGTTGAAGAATTATTGTCGTAGTATGCGGTTTTTTGTTTATTAAGTTTTTTGCTTTTTTAAGCCGTTGTTGCTTGCATTTGCATTTTTATTTGGTGATGCGACAACAGTACATTCATGGATTGATTTTGCCTTAGTTTTGCAAAGCATTAATTAGATTAATTTTCATTTACCTTGTCATTATTTGGTAATATTTCTTACTTTCAACGTCTGTTACACAGTTTTGCTCAAAACCGTTCTCAACCCCGAGTCCCCACTTCAGTGAATGGACGGGAAGCAGGCCAGTAGTCGGCACCCCCGCAAGTGCGGTTCTTTTTTTTTATGCACTATGGCGTAGATTTTTGTTTATAAATTCGAGCTTACTCTAGAAATCTACGTGACGTGGAAAGGTGGTTAAGGTTTCAAATGAAAGAGCACATTTTCCAATTCCTGTAAAAAAAAAATTAAAAACTACAAAAAAGAGGAAAACGCAAAGACCAGAACGGTGGCGAAAAAGGTGGTTAAAATATGTCGTTACTGGCGGGTGCCTCAGAATGTATCATGATTGCAAGGTTTGAAACGACAGTCGTCGTTAGCATATAAACGAAATGAAAATGACTTGTTTCTGGCTAAAGCTAATGATATGTTTGCATGTTAATGTTTACAGGCAACAAAATTTCAACCCCGACACGATAAAAGAAATAATCTATTTCGAGAATGTCTGCTTCAGGAACCGGTAAAATTGAGTCGGTAAAAAAAATAATAATAATAAACACGCCCGGCTGCCTCTCCAGTTGCCCCTGTTCCCCTCTCCTCGACCCCCCCCCCCTCCCCACATTTCAGCCATTGTGTGGTCTGAATCCCCTTCCCCATCCCTGCTCCACTCCCTTGGAACCACTGGTGTCTTTTTAGGGAAGTAAATAACGTTTTCAATGGATGGCGCCACTCTTATTTTCACAGTGGCTGAATTGCCCATCTCTCCGTTTGGATACCAAGTGCTCTTAAGTCCGCAACAACGATCGTGAATGCAGTCACTATTACTCAGCCAACTTTGAAACTATTCAACTCTGCTCTAATAGCTAGCATTATTGAAGCAATCATTGTTAAGGAGCACATCCGTTCATAATGTCGGCCGCTCGCCCTTTTTCCTTGCTACCATGCCTAGAATGTACCTGCTCCGTGGCAAGAATGAACTTGCTCGCCCTCTTTCATTATAGTGCATGATGAATTTGCTGGTCATGATCCGTGATCCTGCAGCTAGGGTCTGATCCCAAACGATGCATACTCACAAGCCAAATATATATCTTCCCCTGCGTAACATACACCGGTCTAGCTGATTTCAGCATGCGTGAGCAAAATACTTCACTAGAGATCATGAAATGAAATGAAAACAGATGTCGAACCCTCCCTCTTCGACCCTCCATCCCCCCCCCCCCCCATTCCCCTTTGGGGGGAGAAACCCCCCTGCAGCTCCCCCCCCCCCCCGTGGTACACTCTGCTGCCTCCCCCCCCCCACGTATTCTCCCATTGTATGGTTTGAATCCCTCCCCCTCCTTTTAATCTCTGGTGTTTTGTTTTCTTAAGGAAGTAAATAACTTTTTCAACACAGTGTGGCTGAATTGCCCGTTTCACCGTTTTGATACCAAGCACGAAAATCCCGCCATAACGATGTGCATGCAGTGATTGTTACTCAACCAAGTTTGAAACTTTTCAACTCAGCTCTAATAGTCAGCATTATTGAAGCAATATTGTGTTTGTTTCTAATTGTTACAGCACATATCCGTTCTCATTGTCGGCCGCTCACCCTATTTCTTTGCTACCGTGCCAAGAATGAACCCGCTCGCCCTCTTGCTGATTGTTCCAGGGCACAGTTGAAACTAATAGCCAGCATTGGTGAAGCAATATTTCGTTTGTTTAATCATAATCCCTGATGTGGTCTGATCCCAAACGATGCATCCTCATAAGCCAATTCATCTCTACTACATAATTTGACCTTGCTACACTAAACTTTTCGACGTTGTTAGAGGGTAGGTGACTAGGTGTAGCTCAGTTGCACTGTCTTTATTTCACTATGCAGCTAAGTAAACTGTGTTATAGATGAAGGTACAGAATGAAGATATTTGATATCATTTAAATCAGATTACTCTGGTAGTCTGAAGTTAAGATTGTGCATTGGAAACCCATTTTAAACACTTGTGTTCAATTACTGGAACTTTTTCGTTGCTATGCTGCTCACTCATTTTTGAAGAGACAGCAAACTTGACTGGCCAGCTCCAAGAAACAACACTTTTTAAAATAATAAACGACTCATCATTTCATTACAACGAATAGTAATGATAGTTTATAAAAAAAAAAAAAAGGAAAAGAAAAAGCAATCACTGAAAGGAGGCGACATGTTTCGCCCAGTAACCATGGGATCACCAGACCAGATAAAACCAGACAGCAAAATTACATGTCGGCTAAACACATTCTTACAAACAATCACTTTTTTTTCTAAAGTGTTACAAACCATATCCCCAAAATTTCAACTTTCCCTCAAAAATTAGTTGTTTCCCTACCCTCCCCCCAAACAAATGACAAAACTAAGAACTAATAATTAATTGTAGCCAAGCACCTGGGCACAATGTGCTGTTCCAAAGCCCACTCCCGCATTACATAATTTCACGAGCTCTTTGCGCTACCTGTTTGTGTAAAGTTACCAAGTACATGAATTAAGCTAAATTAATTTAAATGACTCACAAAATGAATCAATTTTAAATTAAATTTAAAGGCAACTTGTAAACCAAATTCTACATATGGTTAAATTAAGTAAAAAAGATAGTTTTACAATGCTCCACATCATTGGAGGATTTTAAATTCTTCAGTCTACAATGTGTTTATTCTTTAATCGATTTAATGCTGTCTGATGATACTAATCGTTGGATCCACGAAATTCAATCTAATTGAACCATGTGAAAAATTAATCAAACTGCTTCACAATGACCACGGGAAGATACATTTAAACCAATGAAGCTAAATCTTTTTGCTAATCTTAAACTCAATTTTTGCCAAAATAACTTATTTTTGGGATGTCATTCTATTTTATTATTTAATGTATTGAACCCTAAATCATATGTAGCAAACTAATGCTCATGTAGATTAAATGGCTCTATTTTTAACCTTTCCATATAATCAGAAACCAAGTGAAGTCTCGTAAGGGGAAGAGCAAACCCACACAGGTATTTGAAGTACAGAATGATCTCATGATTACTGGAGAATCTTGGTAATCTCTTACAATGTGCAAAGGAGGGATTGGGCTTTCCCGGGATGTACTGCAAGGCCTTCATTAAGCAGTGTCATAGCAAGGTTTGAACATTTAGCCTGGTGAAACATGTGTGCACCCTCGACAACGGGGCTGGGGAGCTCCATAAGCTCCCCAGAGAGGTCCGGAGCGTCTGTATATATTTTTTTTTAATTAAAAAAATAAATAACCTTTTTTTGTTAAAACAAGTACGTCCTGTTGTACAGCACCTCCCCAGGATCTCCGGTAAGCGGTCCCATGTCAGTTACCGATGCAATACAGATGTAAACATATTTCCGTTGCCTTTTGGGCTTATTAATGTAAGACTGCCTGAGCGGGAATTGAACTGTGGACCTTTAAGACCAAAGGTCTACTGCTAGGCCATACTGACACCGGGCGTGAGAAATTTTAGCTGATTAGCCGAGTACAGCTTTTTTTTATGCTGAGCAATATTTTCAGTAAATCCAATTTGATATAATGTCTCAGCAAATGTCGTATTCTTTCATCGTAAAGAACTCCATCATTTATTTTCAGTAAGCTTCCGGTTTATTTTTATTTTTTGGGGTACTTCTGACTTCAGTTTTGAACTCATGGCAGGTCTTCCGTTTAAATTTAGGTGCCTTAAAATGTTCAGCTTTTATCCATTGTTAATACCAAAGATGGAAAAATTCATTATACTTTCTTTCTTTTTTTTGGCTCAAAAGACTAAAATACCATGGCCTGCGCACCTGGTTAATTTTAGTTTTTGTTTGCCTATACGATAATATACATTACCTTATTTTTCATTAGCCGTTTCCCCCCTTCTGGAGTTCTTATTCCCTAGCTTGAAAGTTGTCTTCCCTGCCAGGCTTGTAACAACAGCGCATGTCCGGAACTCGGTCCGTCTATATAAACGGAACGCAGCGGACAGCCATCATCTTTCTTCCAACCCCCATGAACCTAGTCCATCAGAGGACAGGCAGGGCAGGTAAAGGTAATGTATATTTTCGTATAGGCAAACAAAAACTAAAATTAAACAGGTGCACGCCCTGGTATTTTAGCCTTTTTATTGCCACGAAAATATACATTGCCTAATTTTTCATTAGCAAACTTCGTCACACAAGGTGGCGGGCTAGGTTCGGAGTACCCGCGCTACGAGTCGGCACCCCCAAGGAACGTATCCTGGTGAAGACAACCAAAGAGCCTCCATCCCCATGGGCCGAGCAACAGGAACAGCAAGAAGCTGGGAGAGGCAGCTAAGGAGTCAACACCATGGGCAAGGTAGAGATCCAAACCAATGGAACCCAGCCTACCTTGGTTCGGGAAGTGAGGTGGGAATCCAGTAGAGTGATTCGGTACAGAAATCATCGGTGCGGAAAGTCAGCTGGAACGGGGACATGGAATCGGGTGAAAAAGTATTGTTGATTCTCGCAGCCAGAGAAGGTTCAAGGTGGAGGAGGAGCAATTCGGACGGAAATCCCAGCTTGGTGTGTAGGAGAGAGAGGGTCCTCTCGGAGAGAGAAGAATAAGTTGCGAGTCGGAACCTGGAAGTCCGGAACGAAAGGAGAGTGTCCAGTGAGGAATCGTAATGCAGCAGCTGGTCATTGTGATGGTGCAGACGGATACGGAAGCCGGGTTCCTAGCAGTCCTAGAAGCGAAGATGCAACTGAAAGAAGGTAGACGGAGGACTTGATGGTGAACGTCAGTGGAAGGCCCCGAAATGCGAGTGCCACCCTTGTTGCTACATACTAACAAGGCAATAAAAGACTCGAAACAGAGGCACAATGGGATTACGAGAGGAACAGTAGTATGGTGAGACGGACCGCCAGACTGGAACGCAGACGGGGTATAAGTGAATCCACAACCTTCAGGAAACAGTCAGCAAGGAATCGTGATTCGGTAGTAAGCCCAAAAGAGGGTAAAGTGCGTGGTACCGGTAATGAGCGATCCAGTCAGCACCGCAGCAGAATTCCTAGTCGCCGGAAAGCAGGTGAGGAAAGAAAGGAAAGAATGTACCCGCAGCAGGTTTGAGCGGTAGGAACCGAGGCGTCGGTCCGTGCAGGAGGAACGTGTGAAAGAGAAACGATATGAAAAGTGGTCTAGAATAGGATCGGTGCGTAACAAAGAGACATCTGCGGAACCAGAATCGTGCATAGCAAGGTCCGCCAAAAGGTAAGACGGAATCGGCAAAACGTAGGGCACGCTGTTGGAGAAGGACATCGTCTCAGAAACAAGGAGGAACGAGCAGGCATTCTGGGGAAACGTTGCAGAACCGGTTACGGTCTGCAAGGGCAAAAGACCACTGGTGGTGGTGCGGAGGTCCATGTGAGACTCGTTGAAAAGGAGTAGCCAAACCCCAAAGGAAAGGAAAGGTCTTAACAGCAATTCAAGGTTGTGAACGGAACTGTGGGGTCGTAATAAAGCGGCCCGTGGAACGAGGCTTCATAGCAAAACGTAGCTTCCAACAGCACAATCGTACGTTGCGATAGCAGAGAAGAAAGGATCATGCAGCCGTTCCGTTCATGATGTATACAATGAAAGCTGCGCAGAAGGCTGCGCAGTGGTTAGCGACACGGAAGGATTTCTTCATGTGTTCCTTTAGACCAAACAGCATGGAGAATGAGAGAAGGTCGGCATAAGATATCTTCACAGTAGCAGAAGTTAAAAGGCTGCAAGGAATCGTCATATCCACAGCTGAGTGTAAACAAGAGTGTCTTGAAGAAGGCAAGCGGACAGCAGAAGTAGTTCGCAAGCCAATGGACCAGGTTCCAGACCCGTTCCCCATGATGTCGTGGTGAAGCATCACTGAGTAACCGGAAAGGCTGGTTGGCGTGGGAAGGCTGCATCGTTGTCCTAGTTTATGTTGCACCTGGAGAACTAGGGTGGAAAGGAACGGCGGAAACGGACAGGTCGACTACTTATGGCAAACTCCCTGGTTTGCAAAGGAGGGAACAGCAGGCGGAATGATGTGGAAGGGTGTGTAATTACCTATTGTCAGGGCACCGTGTAGTCCGTGCAGCAGTACATGAAAGCAGGCCGGCACCAAATCCCTAGAAAGAGACGGCAGCATCGTCAGGATGGTAGGCAGACAAGCGGTCCACTCTATAGCAGCTGTGTCTTCTCGCTAAAAGAGGAACGGAACCGACCAGAAATGGAATCGGCCGTCAGGAAGGAATCAAAGTAAACCTGGCAACGGTCCGAGGAACGAGAACCGAAATTCGACGGAATGCTGATGCACTGGGCCGATTCCGGGAAGGAACCGGCGAATCCTATCGGAGTGTAAAGAGCTCCACGAGCAACCACACGGTGGCTGCCCTAGGAAGAACGATGATGGCGGTCCGCTGCGTTCCGTTTATATAGACGGACCGAGTTCCAGACATATGCTGTTGTTACGAGCTCGGCAGGGAAGACAACTTTCAAGCTACGGAATAAGAGCTCCAGAAGGGGTAAACTGCTAATGAAAAATAAGGTAATGTTTATTTTCGTGGCAATAAAATATACTTTACAGCTTTTTTTGTTCAAGTCCACTCTCATGCCTGTGACACACCGACATGCCTTAGCAGTAGGACTTCGGGCTATGGTCTCAATTCCATTTCCGCTCATAGTCTAACATTTAAGTCCAAAAGGCAACACAGATAGGTTTGCATCTGCATTTATTTATCACTTATCCAGACGAGTTGGCTTTCCGTCCTGTTTATTACTGATTCGACCAGTAATAAAGTGTTAGCTTTACGACTAATTTAAATCGAATAATGAACCAGTATTATGATAAACAACAATTTTTACATTTTTTTCCAGGAAGCAATAGAATAGTAATTGGCCAGTTTGTTATCGTCCATGACCAAGGCGAAATCAAATTCAAGACATTTATCAACACAACATGGAGTAAGCAGGGTTCTTAAACATATCTCTTACTTTGCAAACAATCACTCCTTTATTGATGATGTGTAATATTACATCGTTTTCCTTTTAGCTCAAAGTACATCAACCGGAACTGTCCATGTTCATGTGAGCTATGCAGGCATTCCAATCATCAAATTAGCTCAAGATATCTGTAGATCCACCCGTAAAGCATTTAAGTGCCCATTGCAAGAAGGATTCAACACCATGACCATCGATTTTAAACTCCCGTTCTTCGTTCCCAAGGTAAGTCCCCTGTCCATTGCAATAAAAAACGGTGGGGCAAATGTCTGGTTTCTCCACATAACTAGCATGACATAAGATATGTTGAGTATGACTGAACATTTCTGTAGGAAGACACCCATGGCGCATCCAACAATGACGTTGAAATGACCTTGGTGCCCTTTTCAAGGTCATTCTGTTTCTACTTTTACCTGAGAATCTTAAACCACTAGAGTAAATCTGAAATATTTAGGGAATTATTCATGCAAATGTTATGGACAAGTGAAAACTGTATTAAACAAGCAAAATTTGCTAGTCACTGAAGCAACTTGTTTCAGTTGATGGCGTTTGGCAACAATAAGTTAAGACTTTCACTGTTTACCCACAACAGCAATAAAGCGTAAGTCTTATCTTATTGTTGCCGAACGCCATGTCTAACACATTTGTACAACGACGAGTTGGATCTTAAATGAGTGAGCCATTGTTGCAATAAAGCTACAGTGTTAGTGCATTGTTGCCTGGCCAGCGTGGAACATATTTTGACAACACAGATATGCATTCTTAGTAACCCAGCCATTATTGTGATAGCATAACGAACCATTGTTGTCGGGAATGTTCTTTGCTCCAACTCCGTTTTTAAAACTCAATAACTGCAAATAAATGCCATTTTAATCAATTTTAACTCTTTCCTTTGGGTCTTTTTTCAGCTATAATAAATGTATTATTTTGGAAACACTGACATGTAAATATTGATACGCAAACATTGATAGCAGCAGTAGGTTAGATTTACTTACGTAAGTAAGAACCCCCCGCCTTCGTTTGCTATGTCTAGAATTCGTTTTGATTATTTTAAAAATAAATACTTGTTAATTTAAAGTGTGAAATAGTTTCATATTACTTTCGAAACGATTTGGGATACGTAAATATGGACAGCGATTGTATTTTTGCTACTTAAGCAAGAACCAAAGACCTTCGTTATCTTAGTTACGTAAGTAAGAAACCCACACCTTCGTTTTCTTACTTACGTAAGTAAGAAACCCACGCCTAGCCATGGTTCTTACTAGTGGTAAGACAACGGTTTCATTGTTGCAGCAGTGTGTCTTCATTATATAAATCCACTGCTGCAACGATGGTCCAACAATGAAAGAGTTGTACAAAATTATATAAAGGAAAGAGGAAAACAAGCCCAACAGCGAAAATCATGCACTAGAAGTAACGTAGTACAGTAAATCCTTTTATGCACTTACGTTTCGTCAGAGTGGAATGACCCAGATTCGAACTGGCAACCCAATTTGTCCCCAAATCACTGACATTGCATGTTTATCGCTATGGCCGCTCCTACGAAACGTAAGTGCATAAAGGTGGCTTACTGTACGACGTTATTTCTAGCGAATGATTTTCGCTGTTTGGCTTATTTTCCTCCTAGTGCATTGCCATAGGGCTGAAAAAAGGGTCCCGTGTGCAGTTTAATGAAGCAAACAAATAAGTTGGATAATCTTGTTCTACACCATGCCAGCTTCCTTTTGCACCATGGTGTCATCCCCATGTGCAACCGGAAGTAGCGATATGACGTCATCAAAATAGCCGCCGACATTGGTTAAATAAACAGTTTTATCCCTGCCACCACTTGACCGATTTGCTTTTCCTATAGCTCGTTTTAAAGCTATTGAGATACACTAGCGTTAAAGTCCTACGACTCAATACCAAAAATTTAAAGGATTTCATGGTATAGGCTCGCAAACATAAAAATGCCTGATTTTTTACTCAAATTTTTATGCTTAGTTGGAAATAACGGCCAAAGAACCAGACTGGCGCAATACATTCATGGGAATTAGATTATAGTACATTCTGTTAGCTTTAAAATAAGCTATAGAAATTGAAAATAGGTTGAATGGTTCCTGAAATATCAACGCTGAGGCGAACGCATTTCACTAGGATGCTGCCATTCTGATGCTGATGCAGCTAGTGGCACTAAGGATAACTTCCGCAGTTTGTCGTTAGGCGGCGCTTATAATATGACGTTTGAACATTGTTCACCGGCATATACGTCGTACATCATCGTCTGAGGCAAGATTGAGATAACTTTGATAACAATCATGTTATAATCATAATCTTATCCAGTATCAGAGTAAAGCGTTCAGATCTATGATTAGTGTCGGTATTCACAATAATAGAAAATTGGCCTTCAAACAACAGTGTTATTGTTTTCTCATTTCATATTCGGAATCTAGTATGGAGTATGCCAAATCAGAACGCTCACCATATGCAATACCTATAAAACTTACAAGAAATTATGAATTGTGTTTAATTTGTCAAAAATTTAAAAATTACCTGCCAGTAATAAATCCCAAGCCTGGCAGTTTAGTAAACGTTCTAACTTGTATTTGTTAAATGTCTGACTATGATTACGGACTGTATCCTCGGAAGCAAAGAATCACTATCAGAAAGTGTTTAATGGGTATCGGCCCGTAGCCATGCACCCTAAGAGAAGACTATTAGACAATGACAATGCAGAAAGCTTGATCCTAAACAATACAACTTGGCACCTGTCCTGTTATAAGGCAACAACAAACAAAACAATTCACGATCGTGCACGTGAAAGTTATAACAGAAAAGTACAGTTGCAAATAATCCTCCCTCTGTTAGCACTTCGGCGCATATTACACGTTGTGCCAGCCAAATACAAAAAGGACGCGAAAAAATTGTTTTTGTGTCAAAGAGGGCTCCGAAAGTAATACATTACGTAAGGTTGAAACTAAAACTGCCTGCGCTCATTTGAAGACAGCCATTGAAGTTAGCAATTCAGAAAATCAAAAGATCCGTCTTAATGCAGCTGTAGACAATGAGGACGCCATCACTATGAATCTTCATTATCATATTGTCAAGAGAGAAATACACAAAACGACTCCTTACCAAGCTAGATGGTACGAAAACACCATCATTTTCATCCATTTTCTGTATCACAGCTGCAAGTTCCGTCTCAATTCTAAGAATCTTGCGGTATGCTACGGAACACCCATAATTATGGAGGAAATTAACCAGTAATGCACTTCTGTTTTTGTGATGTACCGAAAGTCCTACTGCTACAGGTCTAAGGAAATCCCAGCAATGACGTAATACAGTGGTATTGTTTGCCTTTAACAATTGCATGTTTGATAGATAGATATGAATACATAAGAGATACCGTTGCTGTGTTAACTTTCTTATCAAACTGTTGTAAGGTGTGACCGTGTGTTACTGGTAATTGTCGCACGTCTGTGAACAAACCAATGCATGAAAATGGATAACTGAACATGGATGATGCTGAACTGAATAACTGAACATGAAAATTTATAAATGTAACGTATACGTGGTTCTCACACAAGTCATTTTTAATGACTTCGAGCATTACAGTATGTAATTGTAATTGAAAATAAACTGTTGTATTATTATTATATTCATTTCTTCTGTTAGTGATCCACTGAATTCCTATTTTCGAGCCTTTTCAGCACGTCGTCGTAGTATTGCTGCTGCTTTGTAAAGTGTTTTCAATTCTTGCGTTGTATCTTCTTCATCTTCCAAGTAATGAACAGCAGCTTCTCTCACACTTTTCAATTGAACACGGTCAGGCTCATTTAGTCTCTTTGCTTTACTAACATCTACAGCAATAAACTCTCGTAGATGCTCCCGATAGTAAATAGGTTCCTGTACACCATTTCGTTGGCATATGTTCTCTACGTCATGTATAACGGTCCTAAAGCGGTAATTTTCCCTTCCCCAAGGTAGGCATCAAGAATACTCATGAATGCAACAATGGAAGCTGTTTCGGCAGTTGATGATGGGTTAACTTCAGCTGTTTTTGCACTGTTTTTTCTCAGTACTGTGTCCAACAGTTCTTTTGATAAAGAAGAAGATTCATAGCGATGGCGTCCTCATTGTCTACAGCTGCATTAAGACGGATCATTAGACTTTCTGAATTGCTAACTTCAATGGCTGCCTTTAAATGAGCGCAGGCAGTTTTAGTTTCAACCTTACGTAATGTATTACTTTCGGAGCCCTTTTTGTCACAAAAGAAACAATTTTTCGCGTCGTTTTTGTTTTTGGCTGGCACAGCCGAACGTGTAATACGCGCCGAAGTGCTAACAGAGGGAGGATTATTTGCAACTGTACTTTTCTGTTAAAACTTTCACGTGCACGAGCGTGAATTGTTTTGTTTATTGTTGCCTTACAACAGGACAGGTGCCAAGTTGCATTGTTTAGGATCAAACTTTCTGCATTGTCATTGTCTAATCTTCTTCTCTTAAGGTGCATGGCTACGGGCCAATACCCAATAAACACATTCTGATTCTTCTCTTCCGAGGATACAACTCGTAATCATAGTCGGACAACTCACGACTACAAGTTAGAACGTTCACTAAACTGCCAGGCCCGAGATTAATTACTAGCAGGTCATTTTTTAATTTTTGACAAATTAAATACAATTCATAATTTGTTGTAAGTCTTAGAGGTATTGCATATGGTGAGCATTCTGATTTGGCAAACTCCATACTAGATTCCGAATATGAAATGAGAAAACAATAAGCCTAATCACACCGTTGTTTGAAGGCCAATTTTCCATTATTGTGACTACCGACACTAATCATAGTTCTGAACGCTTTACTCTGATACTGGATAAGATTATGATTACAACATGATTGTTATCAAAGATTATCTCAATCTTGCCTCAGAAGATGATGTACGACGTATATGCCGGTGAACAACGTTCAAACGTCATATTATAAGCACCGCCTGACGACAAACTGCAGAAGTAGACAAACTGCACAAGTTATCCTTACTGCCACTAGCTGCATCAGCATCAGAATGGCAGCATCCTAGTGAAATGTGTTCGCCTCAGCGTTGCTATTTCGGGAACCATTCAACCGATTTTCAATTTCTATAGTTTATTTTAAAGCTAACAGAATTTACTATAATCTAATTCCCATGAAAGCAATGCGCCCGTCTCGTTGTTTGGCTGTTATTTCCTACTAAGCATAAAAATTTGCGTAAAAAATCAGGTATTTTTATATTTGCGAGCCTATACCGTGAAATCCTTTGGATTTTTGGTATTGCCTCGTGGGACTTTAACGGTAGTGCATCTTAATAGCTTTAAAACTAGCTATAGAAAAAGTAAATCGGTCAAGTGGTTGCACAGATATAAGTGTTTATTTAACCCTTTAAGGACGGGTGCGCCCGAATGCGCCCGCTGTATAACTACAGTTTACAGTTCTTCTACTGGTCAGATATGAAACTTCCAGCCAATCACAGTAAAACGAAAAATGGGACATGAAGGCCAAATCATTAAAGAAAAAAATGAGACATGTTTCATTCTCTTACTTCAAGTGAGTGAAAAGCTCTGATTTTTTCTATACAAGTCAGTTGTAAGTCTTTAGCGCAAATGCAGTCCTTAAAGGGTTAACCAATATCGGCGGCCATTTTAATGACGTCATATCCCCACTTCCGGTTGCATACGAGGATGACACCATGGTGAAAAGGGAAGCTGGCATGGTGTAGAACAAGATTATGCAACTTATTTGTTTGCTTCATTAAACTACACACGGGACCCCCTATGTCAATGCACTATCTTTCCTTTGCTTCGGTTTGCTTCATTGCCCGGCACATTGTAAAGAAGCGGTTCCCTCGTAAATGCTGATGACGCATTGCCAATTGAGTGTGCACCACAAGGTCACCTAGTGACACACGTATGGTGGGGGCACAATGGGTATTCACCCCCCCCCCCCCACCCCCAATAAAATTTGGACTTCCTGTTCTTTGAGAAATTGTTCCCCCGCTCCAATTACATAATTGTGTAGCTAGACAAACAAACCATTGCAAATGCCGAAAATAGCCGGTCTGTAAGCAGCACTTTGACCATTGTCCAGGGCTTTCACATTTGCTTCTTGGTCAGATGAAAACTTCCATAACAATCTACAACTGCCTCAGATTCCCTTATGGATGGCTGCTGAAACCGTACCTCATGGGGCAATCAACACTCCTTTTAACCCCAAACAATGGCACAATCATTCAACACGAAATGGTGGCTATAGTTTTATGCTATGGGGCTGCAGAGGAGAACATCCAAGCTGGGTGTGTGCTATACCGTGAGCATCATCCACAGCAGCGTCACCCTGCTCATCAAACATATGAACGCATCAACGCCGTTTCGAGATGACAGGAACAGTTATGCAACATCCACGGTAGGCCGTCCTCAGACTGCACATAATGACAACACATCTACTATGGCGTTGGCCGTGCTCCTTCTGTTCCTGTTGTACCTGCAGGAGTTGGTTTAGCTGTTCCCTCGAAAGGACTGGTTTTGCCTTGTCGTGGGGCGATTGGATGTTGGCCGTTGGAGTCTGAGATGATGGTTTTGGGTCGGAAGTGTTCCCTTGGTATGGCTTCCGAAAGGGTTGATTGTTTGACGGCTTGATCACTTTCTTTGGTTTGCGGGAAATGTCCAAGTGAGGAGTGAGGGTTGTGCGGCCTCTGAAGAGGGTATCCGTTTCATGAAGAGGTTGGTTTCGGAGGATATGTTTGGTGGACGTGGTGTCTAAAGCGATGTCCCTTAGCAGGAGGGTAGAGTTGAACAGTGCCTTGGTGAACCAATTGAAGGAGTGATATGAAGCGAAGGACATTTTCTCAAATAGTTCGGAGATGAGGAAGTGAAGGTGCTTGATGGTCTTCTGACTGGTTTCACGAGGAGTCTCTCACAAAATGTGTTGATAGCTGTGGCGAGGACGTCTGCTTGGGAGTTGGCGCAGAGGCCTAGACGGGAGTATTTTGTTGTTTTCGTGGAGGACAGCCATTTGGACTTCGGTGCGGGGGGGGAATGAAAAGTGCGGTGCCGAAATCCATCCTGGCTTCAGTTGACAGGAATTCATATTGTTGGTATGTTTCAAATTGGCGGGGGTTGGCGGCGCCGTCACCGGTTGCTCTGAAGAACCAGGTTTCACGTCCTGGATGAGGAGGTGGTGGGTCTTGGCCATGTTCAAGAGGGTCGCCTTTTCCAAGGAGGGAGCCACCAGTTCTGAGAAGAGTTGTAAGTAGGGCCGTTGATTGTCCAAGCTTTTGCTCTTCAGGCTTGTTCTTGTCTCGGAGGCCATAACCAAACCCAGTGAAAAAAACCTCTATTCTTAGGTAGTCGTTGGGAATGATGGCCCTGACTGCTTTGAGAAGATCAAAAAGGGGGATGGCTGTCGGGTCATTGTCGGCTTGAAGTGAATCTTCGTAAGGGTCTAGTGGCGGTTGAGCGAATTTCACTCGATGCGGAGGTTGACGTGCTAATGTGGAAGCAGAGTCAAGGTCATCTTCGGTGTTGAAAATGTTTGATAGGAGTGTTGAAGGTCAGCTGAGGAAAGGTTCAGACGACGTTTCTTTGCTGTTGTTTGAGCGGGAAGTTATTTTCTCTTGCGGGCTTCCTTGTCTGAGCATGCGATCCATTCGTGGACGTATGAAGCGGCCTTTGAAGGGGGTTTTTCTACTGACGCAGAAGGGCGGTCCTTGTAAGAGAAGTCCCTGATGGAGCGTTTCATGAGGCGGTGGATTTCCTGCGAAGTCAAGGGTCCCGAAGTTGGGGCAGGATGAGATGTCGATGATAAGTTGAGAGGTTGGACATCTTGTTGTGGTGGGACACGAGATATTGAGGTGATGGTCGAGGGAGGTTGCTGAGCACAAGCCAATGGAGTGGCCGACTGATCTTGGGTGTTCGAAGTTGTGGGAAGATGTGGAGACAGCAATACCACGATATTGGGATCCGGTGGCAGTGGGCTTGATGGGGAAGAATCCATTGTGACCGACAAATGGATTTGCGAACGATGAACTGCAGCGAGTGACGAACGGTAGCGAACGAGAGGCAGGAAGCGGACGACAAACGGGCGAGTGAACGACAAACTAGGGATCGACCGATACAGATTTTTTCACCCCAGTCCGATCCGATACACAGATACTGATTTTTTAAAAAAAGTCGGTGGGTCAGAAAGTCAAACTCTTATTTCATCATTCTTAAATTGTACACAAAAAAACGTAAATTTCAATTTTTTTTTTATCAGTGGTGTCAGATTTTCATCCGCAGGTGTACCTTCGACGACAAGACACTGCAGACAAGCCTAATCGCAGTAAGTCACCCTGAAACTGACAATGCGCGCACGTTGAATTCATTAAGCGGCTGTGCAGATGCTATGCAGGAAAGGTTTCTCTCAAGCTTGGCTGAGTAGCCCTCGTGCACGGAAGTTGGTTGTATCGGTTAAAATATCGGTAAGTAAATACCGACACACAAAAAATAGCCGATAATATCTGTAAATCCGATACCGATTTTAATATCTGTCTAGATCCCTACGACGAATGGGCAGTAAACGGCGAACGGGCGGGCGAACGACGAACGACTCGGGATCGGTGAACTGCAGCAGGCGGCATCGAAGTTCAAAGGCAAATGGCTTGCGAACGACGAACGGGCTTGCGACGGCGAATGGGCTGGCGAATGGCGAATGGAGAGCTTCTTCAGGCGACGAGAAAAAGAGATGGCCGCCAGGGGTGAGCAGTCTGCTTTTATAGGAGGGTTGCGCATGGTGACGCATGCACCTTGGGGTTGTGCACTGGCCGGATCAGGAAAGCGAAAAATCTCAAGTCATTAAAGAGCACTCAGGGACTAAATGCAATTAAATTTACAGGTGGTAGAAATTGTCTGCCGACGACTAGAAAGGAAGTTTCGATTTTTTTTTTATATAAAATGCTATAGGCAACGATTCATTCAGTTGTTCCATTTGAATCTAGAAGTGTTAAAGAGTCATCATTTTAACAAACAACTGTAAATCACGTTTGTTGTCCTTTAAGCAACATATCTTTCTCCGTACTTTGTGATGCTCTGTACAGGCTCCACAATATTCGTATGTTCTGAAATGTCCCCTTTGCTTCCAAAAAAATGTATACATGTTTTAAAAAAGGTGAAAACATACCCTCAGCAACATCGACTTGTGTAGACTGCTGCTTTCTAGCTATCAACATTTAAAAAAATTTAAATGCTGCAAAATACAAAAATATACTTAAGAATTTACTTAGGACAAGTAAAAAAAAAAATGCATCTATTACGCTACCAATGTGCATTTATATTACACTAATTTCTGTTTGCAGGGCCGTTACCACATGCAAGCATGGGGCCAGAATAAACAAGGACATGTGCTGGCCTGTTTGATCACTGAAGTGATCATTTAAAGTCAAGCTCATTGACTTTCAAATTTGTTTCACAAGAGGTCCTCCAGTTCAGTTCCTGGTTCAGCCTGAGTTTAGTTGTATATTAGCAAAGAAGCAAGCTGTGTTAGAAAATATTACGTGTCCTGGTATCTAGGATACAACTGGTAAAGTTATGAAAGTGAGAGGAACATTAAGAAGGGTAAATCAGTCTACACGAATCACTGTAAATTACACATTGGTAAAGGAATACAGAATAGCACAACAGCAAACATCATTAAAAATAGTTAAAAATGCGATAGGCCTTTTATTACGAAACAGCTAACAGCCCGCCTAGAGAAGGGTGAATTCATTTTACGACGTGGCCCTTTGGGTCTTGACTTGTATTGCTTACCCCTGCCCATTCTACATTCCAACATTAAAAAAATTACGTAGTGAATTCCAGAAAACAACTACAATAAAGACCTTTGAGCACAACATTGCTAGCCTAATTATGTCTTCATCCATCATCTCCCCCCCCCCAAACATTTATGAGTGAGATGCCTCAACTACTTCAACCCCTACCCTTCCATGCCTGCTTCCTCTATCTCCCGCCGCCATTCCAAATCACTGCACTCGCGAATTACTTCTCCCTTATCCCAGAATCCACTGATTTGGGCGTGAAAAAGTTAGGGAACTTAAGTTTGCATGGCAACATTCCATCCCCCCCCCCCCCCCCATGCTCATAACATTCTAAATTTATCAGGTTCCTCTTCTTTTTTTTTTGTCTCCACTAACTACAATAAAGACATAGCTATCAAGATGTTGTTCAACTGCCTCCCCAGCCATCCCATTCCCCACCCCGACACCTTCCCCGAACGTGCGAAGCAACACCGGTGTTCCTCCTGCTGCGTCGTTTATTTTCTACCTTTCTTGTACTTTTCCCATTCTTTCTCCACCAAACTTTACCATCTAAGCCAACTCATCAATGCCTTTGGAGATTTGGCTTCAATGAGAATGGCATCCAAGTTGCGATCCGGAGTTCGTTGGGGTCAAATCACGATCACATTCATCACATCATTGCGATGGGATAAATGGTTACCAAACCGTAATTATTTTTAGTGAAGATTTTACTGTTATGGTGTAGTGTTGTCCTTTATCAGGTTTTAAAGATGAATGAATTAGCTTCTATTTCTAACACCTGAGGTTATCATTGAATTGAGAAATGCAGAAATTTAAGTGAGGGTATGCATTAAGACTTTGTCTCTGAACCCCTAACTGAACCCGTTACTAGGTTAGGAAAAATACGCCAGGAAAAATGATGTGCATAAGATTTTCCAGTATCGGAAATTGAGTTCCTTATTATCTTCTTAAAATGTGTAACTTGTTGAGATGAAAAAGAGGACACATGTTAGACACGTTTCAAGACTTTATAAAGTGTATTTTGTTTTAAAGTATTTACAAAAACAAGCTATTTACACGCACAAAGTTATCAATTTGAAAAGTACAAACACATTAAGTATTAAACCTTCTTGATAATTGATTGTTGAAAACAGATTGTTACGCACAATTTCAG
>JAHWFP010048963.1:192914-211354 GCA_023313725.1 Lithobius niger | reverse complement strand
TGAAATTGTGCGTAACAATCTGTTTTCAACAATCAATTATCAAGAATGACGAACTTTCAGAGTAGAAGCCGTTATGGAATTTTCAATGTATTAAACCTTCAAGTATTAAACATTATTGCTATGGTATGTATTGACATTAAAACACTTTGTGTATAAATTCTGTATAAGATGGCAATGTTTGTAGATGAGCTAATAAATGCAACATTATCATTGTTATTTTTTTAAAAGTGCTTCACTACTTAAAGCAGTGTTTAAAACAAAAATGGAAATATTTGTATTAAAACCCTTTTCAACTGTGAAGGTTACATCCAGACACAGTGGGACAGTTTTGTTTAAACCATCCATACTGCTGTGCGCCTATGGCCACAATGAAGAAATTACTACAATTCAACAATCAATCAAATTAACTTGTTGAAACAAAGCTTTCATTACACATTACAATCCTGTTTTTGAAAAATATTAGTTTTTATGGGCTACACATCAACTTTATAAAATTGTTTATGTGAACGGCAAAAAATGGCACAACAGTTTGCCTCTCAACTTCTTTAAAAAATGAGCATACCCTAAATTTAATCAGCAGGAGCCACGCAACTTTTAAAAAGAAATGAACTAATTCTTCAATTTTTTTGCAGAGGTCATCAAGAATCCACTTGACGTAACATTATGACAGTTGAATAATGTTGTGAAGCATATAAAATCTACTTTTAAGGTAGCTCTAGACTCCTTGAGAAAAGAGAAAGTTGTGAAGATTCGTTGTCAGCAGTATTTTGTACGAAAAAATAAAACTTTGTAGCCACGTACAAAAATACAAAATTATTCGGTCTTCACAAAATCCTAGATCATTGCATAGGTAAACACCATTAAGCATCAATTTTTTTCCCTTCTTTCGTAAGTATGAGATAAAATATTGCATAAACTGAGAAAAATACGAACAGCATGCCACCGACCATCAACGAAAGCTCCTAGAAAGATAAGAAGGATAAAAAAAAAGGGTGTCACTATTTGTTACCTTCCAATTATGCCAAGTCTGAAATAAAACAACATACAGCAGAATCTTGATGTCAAACACCTTGATAACTTAAACGCCCATAATTAAAACAAAAAGTCAGAAATTTGACAGTTTTTAGCAATGAATGAGATATCTAGCACTAGACACAGAAAGTTAGCAGCTGGTAACTTCCCGGGACTGAAGGGCAAAAATAAAACGTCATCAGCAGGATGGTAACACGTTGACATACTGTGCCTAGTAAGAGCTAGCTTGGAAGCACAGAATATTCAGTACTAGTGAAAATCGAACATGCATCAGAAGCAAGTCTCTTTGCCGCCTGTTCTAACCTCTGTTTGTACAAAAGGAGATACGGAACTGCGTAGCCTCCATGGTATATAAGCCGAGACGGCGTCCGTAATTCTATCTTTTCTTCTCTATCCCCCAACAGCGTCGGACTTGCTGTTCTTGTCTTCGTTATGGTCGCCACGCCACGGGCCATGGGTACACCTCGGGAACCGATGGAATGGTCTTCCCTGCTTGTCTCGGTCCCCTGATGCCTTTTCGGTCGACCCACCCTTTCCCTGAGTTCTCTAAGCTTTCGGCGGCCTGTCCCCTGGTCCGGGGAATCTGCGGTCTATGGTCCCCTGTGTGGACCCAGCCACACCTGTCGGTCGCACTCAGGATACAGGGCTCGAAATAAGCGGTATCACATCGCAGTTTGCACCACAATTTTGGACATTAGCGATACAAAATCGAAATTTGCGTAGCAGTTTAGCGACGCAAGATCATGGTGAAAGAAACTTAAGTTAAAAAATCCTTTTGTAGTAGGCCTAGCCCATTATTATAGAACAAACATCGTGTTCCGTAAAAATCTTAATTCCAATCCCTACTTCAGGGATAGGTTATTTCATATTTGTGTACAACGAGCAAAGAATGAATTGAACGATGTGGATCGTTATTTAGGTATTAAAAAAAATGATGCAATTTATACGTCACATAATCGCATGCTCTTGTTCTTGTTGAAATAGAAATAGAAATAGAAAAGAAAAGGCACACGAAGCACCCACCCACCCACCCAAACAAAACATCAACAATCAACGAACAAATACATCGAAACGAGATTTGAAAGCATTAAGAGATGGGGCACAAGCAACATTAGAGGGAAGGGCATTGCAGGCATGGACAACCCTTTCCGTAAAGAACTGGTAGCGAAGTTTAGTCCGGGACACAGTACCACAGATGCGAAAAGGATGGCCACGAGTATAATTGAAATTCGGTGAAAAAAAAAAAGATCAGAGTTAACGTTAAGGAGGTTATGAGTAATTTGGTAAGTAAGGATCATGTCCCCACGATGAAAACGGTTTTGAATGGTAGTAAGTTGAAGCCTACGTAGGCGGTCGGGGTAGGACAAAGAACGAATGGTGGGACACCATTTAGTAAGGCGCCGCTGACAATTTTCAAGGCGGTTCAATGAGTAAAGATTGTAAGAGCGGCAGATTTGAGAGCAATAATCAAAAAGTGGAAGAAGGAAAGTTTTGAATAAAACAGTAAAGAGGGAAGGAGTAAGATCAGAGAATCCCCTAAGAATGAAATGTGCCTTCCTGAAAACTTTAGAGATGACATTTTCAGTGTGAAGATTGAAATTAAGAGAACTGTCAACAGTGATACCAAGGTCCGTATGATTAGCGACAGGAGTAATTAGCTTTCCGAACAGACGGTAAGGAAAGCGCGGGTTGTTATGACCAAAGTAAAGAACATGGCATTTATCAGTGTTAAAGAAAAGGGAATTTGCAGTTGACCAATCAGCGACGCGTTGGATATCAGCTTGAAGCAACTGGCAAGAGGTAGAGTCAGAGAAAAGTTTCAAGTCATCAGCGTAACAGACACTGGAGGAGGAAAGAATAACAGATGGTAAGTCAGAAATGAAAATGTTAAAAAGGAGAGGGCCAAGAACGGAGCCTTGAGGCACTCCTGAAGTGACACCGAAGATTGGGTCGAGGCGACGGTTAAGAAGCCTCGATTTACACAAGACGATGCCGGTCCCTCTCAGGTCACTCCTACAATTTTTTGGCCGGTCTCACCACCCCCCCCCTCCTCCACTACCGGACTCTGACGACTCGGTCCCAGTTGCCAGTATTCCAGACTTCTCAGTCACCTCCGGTGACCCACGGTCTCGTCATGCCCATTTCGATGCAATTTCTCCGGTGACCCGGACCCATTCCTCTACCAGAGCTTCTCAAGACCTTCAAAAACATCGTTCCTGATTGTTTTCTGTATAAACCGTCCACGGACACTCCAGAATCAAGCAAGAACAGAGGCCTGTCTACAGGCTTCGGGTTAGGTCTGCGTGATCGGCTTCCGTAACAATACTCGGTTCTTGGTCAATCAACCACCTTGCTGACTACACTACTTCAGACCCTAGGCAACGGATCACCTCCAGAACTCGACACCGAGCCTCCATCACCATATGCCGGTCGCGAGGCTTCCTTTTTCCGACCTGTTGGAGAAGGGACAACTAACCCCAAAGCCTTTGACACCTAGCCCAAGTCGGAGTTTCTCATGGCAGACTTAAAAATGGATTTCGGCACATCTCTTTTCCTCCCTCGTCGGGTCACGATCCTCGCATTGGTCCTTCCTGACAACGACCGTCTTCTGTGTCTCGGTCTACCAGCGGCATCCCAAGCCAACGTCCTGAACACTGCAGCCAATGCCTTATGCGAACAGTTCTCTATGGACCCACCACTGGACCACACTACAGACATGGCGCCGCTTATCAGCCAAATCTTCAGCAAGGCTCGTTTAGCGACTTATCATTCTATGAACTGGCTTACTCGTGTATTCTTCAACTCGACATTGTTAATTCATGAAGCTGTCCTCAACACTGCACCAAATCTGCACGAGTCTACCAGGCATATTCTTCGAAACCAGCCTCTGCATGAATCTGATACTCTCTTTCATGGTCTCATCCCGAAACTAGCCCTTCACTTGGATATCACCTGTAAACCTAAGCCACGATCGATAAGCATTCACCAACCTCCCGAGGTCTTCAGGCCCAGTCCATACAGACGATCATCGTCAATCTTCCCCAAAACAGGATCGTCAGCCCTTTCCCTCCAATGCCACGGGACGCGGGCACCCTTATGGCTGCAGCGCAACTTTGGACAGACGACATCGCCGTACTGGTACCTCTCCCGGTCCCAAGCGACGTCCAAAAAGTCACCATTAACAATTACTCGCACGCCCTCCCGGTGGGCGTTCGACTGCAACACTTCATACCAGCTTGGCAATCGATTCCTCAGGATCCTATGGTGCTCAACATTATTTTCGTCGGTTACCATCCAACGTGGTTAACCCCACCTCCGCTATAGTCTCCTCCTTGGACATTGGCTCCAATTCCGACTGTACAGCTCATTACCGAAATTCTGGACCACCTCGCAAAGTGTGTGATTCATGTTGCTCCCAATCCGGAACAACCACAGTTCTACAGCTACATTTTTCTTTGTCCACAGAAGCCAGGAGATTTTCGCCTTTTATTTTCAACCTTCGACCTTTAAAGCAGTTTATCGACAACCCTCATTTTCAAATGGAAACATTGGAAACCATCCGAGCATCACTCCTACCAGGCGGCTGGACAATTTCTATTCATCTTGCAGGCGCATATCTTCACATTCCTCTTCATGTCAATGTCCGGCACCTCTTTCGCTTTATTTACGACGGCGTGATCAATGAGTTCCGATGTCTTCCCTTCAGACTCAACGCTCAACTCATTCGGCTGAAAAAGTAAACTGTTCAGCACCGAATATTCGGTATTCGGCAGTTAACCATTTGGTTGTATATTTGGTATACAGCAAGTTGAGTATTCAGTTAAATATAGGTACTCGGCAAATTTCATGTTCAGTGCACCCCGAGTAAGAGCAGTATCCTCCTCGAATTTCGTTCTTCCTTAGTTTTCTTGCATAACGTGGAAAATTAATTACGCCTTTGACTAGAATAAGTGAATTATTTACAAAAAAAATAAAAAAAAGGGAAAAAAGATTCCAACAGCCCTTGGACTTGCAAAAAATTTCGGGCAATTACCAAGACTACTCAGAGGAACTACAACTACTGCTTGTGCCTTAATCTCACCTACATGAATAAAAATAAATCTGTTTACCAAAACCTTTTTAGGGATGTTTTATTGGTGGCCTACAAAAAGGCTTGTTGGCTTTGTGCAGACTATAAACATTTTTTTTAACACAAGTGTAATTTTTTGCCATTGTACCTGACGCATTAGCGCATACAAAACTTAAAAATTTTCGGTGGTTTAAACTAATAAACATCTTCAGGCAAGAGCCTCGATTCGAACAAGCACTTGCAAACAAACTTCTGCCTTCGAGAATATTTGAATTGAGCGCTCCCTGAGAGTAGGCCATGTGTCAGTTCTGGTGGTCAACAGTGGAGCTGTCTGAAACGGGTGGCAATCTTTAAGTATTCGGCTCAATTCAAATGTTCTCGAACACAGAAGTTTGTTTGCAAGTGCTTGTTCGAATCGTGTCTATTGCCGAAGATTAGTTTAAATCACCGAAAATTCGTAAGTTTACCGTGAGAAAAACAGTCAAGTTTCTCATGGTAAACTTATGAATTTTCGGTGATTTAAACTTGCGAATTTGGTTGTGCATTTTTTCATTGTTTAAAACCAAAGTGATGTCCGATTTATCGGTATTTTAGGTTTGTATAAGAAGTTTGTTGCCGGCAAGTGTCATTGCTGTTGTTGGACATGTATTCTCTTGTGTCATTCTACCAAGAAAGTGTGAAAGCAAGTCCCTGAAAATATGCAAACCAGCTGTAACCAATGACCTAATGCATCAAAAATTGAACTTCTACTGTAACCAATAGCTTTTACGACCTACCATTAAGTTCTTAAATTGAAATACAGTACCTGATAAATCTGTTTAGCTGATCTCTTATTTTGTGCCTTGTTCACACTGTCTTTCACTTCATTCTTGCTTTTCTTAAAATCTTGCTTTCCTAGAATATAGAAAATTAAGAGTGAGAAAAGCAAAGAGTAGGCTATTACAGAAAAAAATCAAATCATTGGCTGGCACTGGTTAAATTTGGTTTCTATCCTAAAACGAAAACTTAAAAACGTCAATATGAATACTCTGGAATGTCGAAGTCAGTATTTACTTACAGAGGAAAACACGCTAGATTCCAAAATTACAAGTATAACAACAACGCTAGGCGAATTTTCTATAGTTAATTCTGCTGTGGATGGAAACCCTAGCAGACTATCTTCTTCAGGCACGTAAACACTACCACTTATTTACAGTCCATTTGAATTTGGCGTCAACATGGCCTCCGATATTTACAATGTATATACAAGGTAGGTCCGCATCACAATGGTGGTCATGCTGCTCGTGAGCGGCCTCCACGATTTTGAAGGTCGGTATTTCACTTTTTTGTTACATGCTCACGGTACTCAGTATCCAAAAGAAACCGGATTGAAGGGTTAGAAGGTCCGTACATATTCATCAACACGGGTTTCTCTCGGACGTGTTGTTGACTAGCCAAGGATTTGAGACCTCTCAGGTGTACGACTGTGATCGAGTTGAAAATGAGAAACGTTTCAGTTCCTTCCCAGTAAATATGGTGTGAGGTGTTCATCTGGTGATAGTGCGATGCCATTTGTAAGAGCAATCTGGTTCTTGGTATCACCAAAATCCATATACACTTGGTATCACTCATATGTTGCTTTACACGTGCTCTTACGCCCTTACGTGTCTCACCAATATAGACGGCAGCACAGGGCACATGATCGACTCCCTCTCTTCACTATTTTTTGCAGTCTTTCTTCATCTGCCTTGTATTTTTTTCTTTCTACCGCCCTCTTCCGTGTGTTTTGCTTTTGGCAGGCGCAAGTCTTTTAATCCCTCTCCTTTTTCACGTAGGAGTGACATAGGAGTGAGAAATAATGGCTTTGACTATTGTGCGTTCACTTTTCTAAAATGTTGTTACCGTATTTGTTATATTTATCTACAAAGATAAATGAAGAGAATGCTATCAATGCAGTTCCCAGATGCTATGACGGGCGCTTCTTTACATAAATATATACATTTATATATATATAATAACACAACTTCCGCAACTCAGCCAACGGCAGCAGCCATCTACAGAGCATCAGCAAGCAGGACATACGATGCCGTCTCCGCCATCTACCGACGGAACGGCAAATTATAAGTGTAGCAGCCAAGCCCCGCTGAGATAGTACCTGCGCCCGAAACGCAACGGCCAGCAGCGCGAACATACGATGCCATCTACCGACCGAACGGCAAATTAAATGAAGGGGGAGGGGGAGGGGAAGGGGAGCTAGATGACGCGGAATGAGCGAGCGAAGCGAGTGACTCCGCTAGTCTACTATATTACTGAAACCGTATTCGTTTCACTCGTCATAAATATCTACAAATATAATGTCAAGATTTGGACAGTGTGAAAGAGCCGAAGCACGAGGCGTATCAGTGCTACCTTGCAAACCATGCCTGGTCGCTTGGTATTTGCAATTGTCGGCTGGCTAAAGGTTTTGTTGTTGCCGACAAGTAAAACTAAAGAATTCATGGTCCATGTAAAAACTTCGAATCGTGTGAAATTAAGGGGTTTTTTTAAATGCTGGTTGGGTTTTGTTTCCTTTTGTTATTGGTTGTGATTTGTGGTGCAAGTTTCCAAATAGACTTACATGTCTTTCTTATTTTCTGCTCAGTTGCCCTTGAAATCGAAAGATAAGTGACTGGCATCTTACAAAGCTACTTCATCACCTTCCGAAGTTATTGGGATGATACAGTACTTCTGACGTACTCTACCTAATGATATCTCCACTAAAGTAAAATATAGAAATATACGTTTTTCTGCGATTGTTTATTCTTAATGGTCAATCTAGCGTATTTTTTTTAAGTTAAAACTATGCTGGCAGCATACATTCATCCCTGGCGCTGGGAGAGCTAACTCCTTAGCTATCTAAGGAGAAATCGGCATATCTCACATACCCCCCCCCCCCCCTTTCACCCACCAACTTTTTGCTTTCACTACGCCCCTGCATAGCAATGACCAGGTGAGTTGGTTTCCAAGACAACAACCGTCTTCATCGACTGAGGTAGTTAAAACATAATAATGAAAATTTAAAGATGAAGACGGCTGGGATTAAGGAACGTTTGTGGTTCGTGCAGTTTTTTAAACGACTTAAATGTTGGTACCTACCATTTGGGAGGGAACCGTTCGACCACTACTTACGCGGGTCGATCCCACTAGAAAAACTTGCTAGTTTTGTTCTCCACTGGACTCTCATGCGTCTGCTGATGTTCGGATGTACCAGGCAGGTGGTGGATGTTGGGGGGAACTGGGGGGGGGGGGGCTTCACTTTGGTAATTTGGTATTGATAATAATAATAATAATATTTTCCACGCAATGCGTAGATGGAAGACGGAAGGGTGGTGAGCCACTAACACCGCTCCATGTGCTTACAACGAACAAACTAATTCATTAAGGGACGTTTCAAAAAGTCATCCAATGGTTCCGCACGCAACTTCCCACGAAAAGATGCAGCAGAGACAGCATTAACAGTTTCATCCCCCAGAGCATTCCAAATCTTGACCACGCGCACAGAAAAGAAATGTTTTCGACAATCTAGTCTTGCGCCAGGGATTGATAATTTCCAGCGGTGGCCGCGTGTACGACTGATAGACGGGGAAAGATCAAAAAACGGGAGATGGACGCCAGTTTGCTGGTGCAAAATTTGGTAAGTGAGAACGAGATCAAACTTAATCCTACGCAGTTCCAACAATTCCAGGCCAAGGATGCTTAAGCGGTCCTTATATGGGACATCACGAAGGCCTGGAAGTCTCTTTGTGAAGCGCCTCTGCACAGCCTCGATTCGATCAATATCACCAACAAGATGGGGCGACCACACCGGGGTAGCGTATTCCAAGAGTGGGCGAACAAAAACCTTGAAGGCCCAGGCCCTGATAGAATTATTACTAAATTTAAAACATCTGTCCACAAGAGCCAACCTGCGGTAGGCAGATGTGCAAATCCTTTGGCACTGCACAGAAAATTTAAGATCGTGCGTAAACCAAACTCCCAAGTCTTTTACTACATCAAGCGAGGGGAGAGGTACCTCGTCCAACGAATACTGGCAAAGATCCCGTACAGCACCCACGTGAAAAGAGTGGCACTTTTCTACCGAAAGGGGAAGCTGCCAACATTTAGACCACCCGTCGACCATTTTAATTTGCGAAATCAAATCATTGGACAGGGTCGAGTTCATCAGTTCAGTGCCAACCTTAAGGTCGTCAGCAAACTTAAACCCAAAAACATCACAGTTCTCGAATTGAAGGTCATTCAGATAGATCAGAAAAAGAAGTGGGCCCAGGACAGAGCCCTGTGGCACCCCGCAGGGAACTGATTTCACCGATGAGAATGAATTTACAATTTGAACCCTTTGGACTCCTCGATTTCCAAGAAAAGCAGCAATCCAATCATTCAGTTTACCCATAATTCCACTGTTCGTCACCTTAAGCAGAAGCTTCCGATGAACGACCGACTCAAAAGCCTTCTTTTGAATCTAAAGCACTTGACCAGCGGTCTAGGACAAGCAATAGTTGATGTGTGGCAGAACGCTTCGGTAAAAAACCAAACTGATCATCGAGAATGATTGAATTTTCATTAAAATACCTAATAAGTCGATCTCGAATAATAGATTCCATAAGTTTACACGAGGTACAAGTAAGGGCAATTGGTCTGTAATTAAGTGGGTCGGAGGATGCGCCTTTTTTAAAGATAGGGATGATACATGCTTGACTCCAAACTTGAGGAACTTTGCTCTGCGAAAAGGAAAGGTCAAAAAGTCTAGCAAGTGGATAACAAACCATGGGACCGATGCTCTTAAGGAGAAAAGCAGACAACCCATCTGGGCCAATTGATTTGCTTGGATTTAGTTTCCTGATGGCTTCAGTTACCGCCGATTGATGGAAAGAGATCGTTGAGCATGAGGAGGTCAGCCCAGCATGATTTTGTTGCAGCACTTGTGTGTCAGCATCATCAAGAATAAAATTTGAGGCAAATACTTCACTGAACTTCTCTGCCTTGTCTCGATTATCAGTGATAAAACATGTACCCACCTTAAGTGGAGGAAGGGCCCTAGGTTTAGCTGTTAAGTTTCGATAATGCTTAAATAATGCAGACACTTTTCCCTCCCGGATTACCATAGAGTCCTGGGAACTATGCCAAGCCTCCGTAGAATCAGAATATTCTTTCCGTGCGGAATTATAAGCAATACGATTTTCCTGACTTGGGTCAAATTTGAGGCTTCTCCAGCGCTTTAGCTTTTTAATACGAAGTTTGCTAATGTGGTGTGGTAGACCTTTCCCCACCTTCGAGTGTATTCGTGGTTGATAGCTACAAAGAGCTATGTGATTCTGTAGGATCGCACTGAAACTGGTCCATGCAGGTTCAATATCCCGGTGAAAGTCAAAAATTAGTTTATCCCAATCAATACTAGAAAGGGAAGACTTTAGTTTGGCATAATCGATCCGGCCCTTTAACCCAGAAGAAGGCTGGCCTGAAGTTTCAATCCCACCCAAAAGCAAAAGATTTACCGAAAAATAAAACACACAATGATCACTGCGACCAAAATGGGCGCCGACGGATAAGTTGTAGATCAGACGATCATCATCAGTGAAAATCAGATCGAGGATATTATTTCCCCTTGTTGGCTTATCCACAAGCTGATGGAGACCGAGGGGTGCAATTAATTCGAGGAAGTATCTATGGTGGCAGTCAATTGCATCATTCTGGTTCCAATCAACAGTAGAGAGATTAAAATCGCCCAATAAAAGATTAGAATGCTCTGGGTTAATTGATCCTTCGATGAAAGTGCAAATGCTAAGTATATCTGTGTCTATGTAACTATTCGGGAGGTAACAAAGGATAAACGAAAGCTTGCTCAAAGGCAAGGACAACACCATCCCCTCGCAGCTCTCGCTGGTCTCAACCAATGTAAAAGGCAAACTGGAGCGGTGAAGTATTAGTAACCCACCCCCCCTATTCCCCCGATCCCTCCGAAAAACCTGATAAAGGGGCGATCCCCCCAGCATCGCATCCGGAAAACTAGCAAACAACCATGACTCAACCAAAAAAATCACGTCAAAAAGACCCTCGTGGATGAGATCCTTAAAGCTCCCAATATTTCGGATCACGCTTCGTGCATTGATCAAAATGCAGTGGAGGTTGTTAACAGAAGCGTATGTAGGAATCGTGGGACCATTTCCCCTTAGATGTTGATGTTTTCCTGGGGTGTCAAGACTTCGTAGAGTTCATGTTGAAGAACAGACTTGCCCTTTGCAGTTAGGTGAATTCTATCTCTAGCCATTAGTGTGTTATCCATCAAAATCTGCTTATCAATAGACACGAAAGAATAATTATGTGAAGGCCAGGTACTTGAGGCCAGGTACTCGAAGGCTCTCGAGTGTTGGTGGTGAGGAGTGTTCTCGAAGTGTTGGAGGGTGAGGAGTGGACGGGAGGGCTCTTCATATACAGTCGCATAAATAACAAGGGGGAGAGGGGCACCCTTACCCCTAAGAATGAGCTGAGGGGACATCAAAATCTCTGAAAAAATTCATTATTCTTCCAACTTTTTTCATGAAGCAGTTTAATATGCTGTGTCAGAAAAATTACTCTGCAAAATAAAAATGTACAGGGTGAGCACAAAATAATGACCACATTACAAAATGTAATTAAAAACAAACTAGAAAAGATATCGGAAGCTGTTTGTTTTGTTAAAAAGATACACTCAAATAGTTTTACGGTGTAGAATCATGCTGTATTTATTCACTGGTCTTGACATTACAAACCGGCCATTCTCCCGTCCGTTACAACCGGAAGTCACCTTCTCGCATTACCCATGCGCATTACAATATTGAATACAAGGTCAACTGAGAACTTGCTACAACGGCCCACCGTTGTCAAAGCAGTATGACCAGCATGTACTGCATATGACATCATATCCGCAAAATGGCATCTAAACATCAAAAAGCGATGTGCGTTGTATGGCCCTGGCCCTCTCGTTCCCCAGACATTACTCTCCTTGATTTTTTCCTATGGGGATACGTGAAGGAGCTTGTTTTCAAAACCACAGTGAATGACATTGACGAATTGCCCGAGAGAATTACCAATGCCACTGCAACCGTCACTCCCGCCATGTTGCAAAACACATGGCGCGAGATTGAGTACCGTTTGGACATATTGCGTGAAACTAACGGTGCCCACGTTGAAGTGTACTGAGGGAAAAACTAATCATTGGCCGTAAAACTATTTGAGTGTATCTTTTTAACAAAACAAACCGCACTCCGATACCATTTCTAATAAAATTTTGTAATGTGGTCATTATTTTGTGCTCACCCAGTACAATAAAAAAGTGGTCGTCCATTATGTAGACGATGGGGGGTGAGGGTATGAATGAAGGGTGTGGAATTTGCCCCCCCCCCCCCCCCGGTTATTGTCTCTCAACTAACTTACCAATATTTTTCCTGTACCTATCAACCGTGCTCTGATGTCCCACTACTTCTTTCTTGCCCATGTTTGTTTGTGTACTTTAACGGTTGCATCCAACTTTCAGCAGACGTTTATATCTTTCCCCAACACCTTCTCAGCTGCAAGCAGAACAATAATATGACCTCGTTAAAATTACGGTCAAGGAATAAGATGCTACTAACGGGAAGCATCACTGTAAATTCAGTTTCTTTAGAAAGGCTGAGAAATCAAATCCTTAAAACGTTTTAACGCCTTATTAATAGCTTTGATCTATTACGTCGAAAGTAACACCGACCTGTAAAGTTAACTCTCAACTAACGTTAATTAAATAATTTATATTTACAGCTGCAGCCGTCAACTTCAAAAAGTGTAAAGGTCACAATTTACTCATCTCATATTTCCGAAACTTTTGATAGCCTGTGGTCCTTTGCTCGAACATTCTACACAAACGCAAATATTTATCATTTCTTCAGCAGAAATTTAGAAAATAAATACAGACACCCATTTGGCTTTCCGACATGGTTAAAAGCAAGTAAAGAAGGAACTTTAAAAAAAGTAAAAACCTGTTGTTTACATTTACGCTTTCAGTGCAATACCGAGTTGTGTCACGACTACTATAATACCAATAATGCTACGAGTATGAAAACGTTTGGATTTAAGAGGCAATTATCCTATTCAAAAATCTTTTCGTAATGATCAATACCGTACTTGTAACACAATGGACGTCAGTTCTCCGGCTTAATGTAAACATCGGCGATCCTTAAAATTTACTCACCTTTCCCGAGCTAACGCTTTCACGTGGGCTGATACGTCACGACAACAAGCTGTGAGAAGGGCGGCACCACCGTACAGCTCGAAGGCAAAGACGCTCCAAGGTGGACAAACTGTGCGTTTCTTTTTCTGGAAGCGGTTTAGCTAAACAAGAGTATGGTATGCAATTAACGTCAAATTTATCTACTTAAACCTCATATACGTTCCTAATACTATCGTTCCACTCGACCTTGATATACGTAGTGTTTTATACGTAATATTGACGTTGACGTTACACCATACTCGTTTATGACTAAATCGCTTGATGGTAAAGAAACGTGCGGTATTGCGCGACGTAGCCATTCAGCTCATCTTTGTTAACAGTAACGGCTAGCAGTTAGCGGCCGGTCACCCGCAGCATATTCCGACATTGTTATTGCCGTTTCCACGTTGACGAAATGCTGCAATTTATAAGTTTTGCTCGCATGCTGATTTAGCTTTATTAAACCAGTTAAACGTAGTTTACCATATATCGTCCTAGATTAAGTTGCACTATCACCGATTGAAAGCAGACGAATTCTGACAACATCTAGCGCTCTGTAGTACCATCTAACGTTTGCTTGCACCAAGCGAAGAAATGCATAACGGCATTTTTTTTAACGAAACAAACAAGCCACGACATCCTTAATTATTGCGTGAAAATTTGGTTCATCCTCGTGCACCTGCAAGCAAGCTATTAAGGTTAACAATATCAATGTCGCTAGATGGCGCCACGGTATTTTCGTTCGTATTTCAATCGGTGATAGTGCCACTTTAAAGGCACATAAATCCCTTCGTTCTGGCCGCTTTACTCTGCGTCACCTACGCTAAAATATAGTTCAAACGACCGCAGCGCGCATTGCTCTAGGCATTAGTCATACTCATTTCGGGGCCGCTGCAACGTGACACATCGTACGACCAAGTCGCACTCTTGAGCGAAGGATTAATAATCCTTCCTCCAGGGCCGCGGCTTGCCAGCGATGTGGCGGGAGTTATTTACCGCTCGGACCGAGCCGTTTAAAACAAGCCTAATAACATTCACGCGCCACTACTGACATCTGCATCGTACCCTTAGACTAGCAAATGAAAGGTAAATCAGTTTATATAAAACTATTTCCGGTAATGTATCGAGTGAAACTGTTAAAATATACCGGAGGGAGTTATGTGCCTTTAAACTGTCAACACAAAGAACGAACAATACTTGGCAAGAAAAGAGGGCCGCTCCTGCGGGCTCCGGGTTGCACAGTTATTTCCGGTTCAGGCTAAATTGGGAGAGGCGGCCACATTGGGAAAAGTGACGAAACAAACCTCTTCCCGCGGACTGTGATTTGATTTGATTTATTTCTGTAGGCCTCGGCCATCTGCCACGCACCCAATTACAGAGAACAGTCTTACAATCAAAACCACAATTACCGCAATCACGAGAATCACCAATACACAGCCCATTACGTCATACACACTACTACTTAGAAAAACCGAGTGGAACAAGGGGCAGGAGGAATCAGCTTAGGTAGCTGGTCTAAACCTGGACACCGGAATCTTTAACAAAGGCCGTCATGGCTCGTAATCTCGAGCACAAAGCAGACGACGGTTTGAGAGTGAGAAGGGCGGTAAAATCCAGAGTCCGTGAACTCAACTTCACCAAGCCCCGCCTCTGACCACAGAGCGCTGGGCATTCTAGGAGAAAATGCTGCGGGGTCTGCGGAAGGCCACAGCTAGGGCACGCTCGAGAAGTGGCCCAGCCCATTCTATGACGGTGAGCAGCAAGAAGGGAATGCCCCGTTCGGAGACGAGAAAGAACCCGACCTGCTGCGACGGGTATGTTATCAAGGGGGGACACGTAGAAACACCACGGCTGGAGCGCATGCAGGAAGCGACCAGAAGTAGCCGTAGACCACTCCCTGCCCCACTTAGTCAGAATCCACGCACATAACATCGGACGCCTCGACACCGGGAGAGTCAATGGAGAGACGGCACCACTATCCATGCTAGCCGCAGCTCTGGCAAGCCCGTCTGCCTGCTCATTCCCCATGACACCTGCGTGCCCTTTAACCCAGCGTAACCGAACTGTGCCGCGCCGCGATGCTGCAAACAGCTTGAAACACACCTTATAATGAATGGGGTCACAGAGGTCCAAAGACCCAATCGCCCGCCGTAGAGCTGCCAGGGCTGCTTGCACATCAGTACAGATGGTAAAAGATGGTAAGTCAACATCCAGAGCCACATCCAGTGCGACGGAGATGGCGCACAGCTCACACATAGTGCTTGACGACACATACTGGAGCTTCCGACTACAGTACACCTTCAGACAGGGAATTGCTATCCCTACCCCTCCAGTGGTCGTTGACCTACGGAAGGACGCGTCACAATAGACATCACAGTCTGCAACACAGGGTGCAAACACCCTAATCAATTCTGGGTGAATGTTGCTCGAAGCACCAATTTCGACCAAAACATCACTGTCTGTGAGCCCTTGGACTAACAACTCTCTTCGAGATGGACGAGTCACCTACCTTCATGGCCATACACAGCCCGTGCACCCGGTACTGTTAGGAGACTGGCAGCGCGATTTCCGAAAGTTTTCCCCAATTTTCCCGTTTAACTCTCGTCACCGCGTGACAAGAGTGAGTTGGTCCAATGTGAAACGCCACTGAAGGATTTTGCGGTGGCGATGCTATCGCAGCTGCAGAAGGTGGGAACACACTCGAGCTTACAGGTGGCGTTCAGGCAGCGTACGTGAAACGTCCATCTCGAATAGACTTGTTAGTCCAAGGTGAGCGCAACAAACCAACCATCATCATCTTGCATTATATAGTTTCACAGCAAAACAAGTACCACAACAAGTAAACAACGAAAACGGGCGAAGTTGTTAATTCTTTTGCCAGTGAAAATTCCTGCTGGAATACAGCTATTTTCTCCAGTGCCTCTCTTCTGGCTTTGTTGGGTTTGTCGGTTGCGCTAGATGTAGGGTTAGATCTACAGTTGTGGCAGTTTCGGGTTCTGACGGACTCTGCGGCTGGGATCCGTTTTCTGCAGTCGGCGTACAGGCGATTGGATGTCAGTCACCCTCTGGTGGTTAAGATAGGGCTGATATTGGTGAGTGGCCTGCAGCGTGGGGTTATAGTGGTTGTGCAGTGGGTGCCAGGCCACACTGACCACCTCAAGAACGAGGTGGCGGACGGATTGTTTAGGCGGCTGGATCAATGCAGTAACTTTCCCTGTCACTCCCAAGGGCCTCACACCGGGAGTGGGACAGCAGTGGCATTGACCAGTCTCTCTATCACCTCCATCCAACAATGCTGGATGCTCTTTCAAGAAGGGACGTGACGCTGCTGTCCAGGCTCAGAACTGGACATGCTCTGCTGAGGGCACATGAGTTTCAGCTGAGCATCAGAGCCACTCCGATCTGCGAGTGTGGTACAGAAGCTAAAACAGTGGAGAATTTCTTTTGGTGTGCCACCACTGGTGAAATTTTCGGGGCCAGGTCCTGGGAGATTGGGGTATCAACTTGAGGGATATTCTTGGCACCTCCTTGCACAATGCAGGGACTGTGTCCACCCTGCATTAAGTGGTGAGGTTCTGCAGACAGACGGGGAGGTTTGGGAGGACTTGGGGTCATGACAGCTTGTGCTGGTGTTGATGGACTAGCAAATATAACTGATCCTGTTGGTATTTGTGGCTGATGGAGTTAGAATCAGCACCTTCCTAAACGCACCTTCAACACACCACTGTTCAAGACAGTTTGGTTCCCAACTTGACGTTGCGCGTGCGCAGTGATGTTGCGTTAGCCATTTAGTACCTACCGAAACTGCGATCACAGTACAGCAAAATCAACAAGTTCAACAGAGCTCTCAGTACGTCATACCTTTAATGTGACCAGACGTGGCTAATTGATTGGACCAGGCTAGGCTAATGGATGTAACCAGGCGCTACCAATGCCAAATTGCAAACCATCTCGGGGTGGTGGTTGCTAGTGTTGGAGCTTTTGAGCATGCATGAGGTACCGGAAACACATAAATCGTTGACGATAGTTGACATAAGCAAGCCACATCAAAACAGCTATAGTAGGGAATGAACTGACTGTCACCAACAGTGGTGCGTTTGGTTCGCTCTGTTCGGTGCTTTAGGAAGGCACTGGTTGTCTATGGATAGTGTAGGTTGATTTGTTTGTGCAGTATTGCCTGTTGGATTTAAGTTAGTTTAAGTTAAAGAGCACATGATGGACGTTCCCTAGGCTCTGGTAATAAATAAATGTAAATGTTGAAATTGAACCATGGCACATTGTTGCGTCAAAAAGTTGAAATTCGTTCATTTATTTATTTATTTCAAAGAATGTTAGTCTTTTGCAGGTTATCTGTCCTATAACAATACACTAAAACTGCCAACATAAGAAAACAAAACAGAATTACATCTAAACTTGATGGCGCGGGAAGTAAAGAATTCTGCTGGAGCAGAAATGCAAGGGAAAACTGCAGCAAAGGGACATCAATGCAGGGCCAGATTACGGGGGTGCTTTGCACCGGGCCACAGGCAGACAAGGGTCTCAAGGGTGCCACATGATCACGATAAAAATAAAATAAGATACTATTTTAAATAGAATGTTTTTTTTACCGTTTTTACGGAAAAAAAATTGTCCAAAAAAAGAAAACTTTTTTGAGGGACTAGGGGGAAGGGATAGGGCCATAATAAATCTTAAGCACCAGGCCTCTACGAGGTTTAATCCGGCCCTGCATCGATGCTGGTTTCACAACTGACAGTGTATGATGAACTGTCAGAAAAGTTAGGTATCACTAAGGGTGCCTTCGGAAATTGACTCCAATTGAGTTACGCAGGTTTCTCTTGGATCATGGGGTGCCTTTGTAAACTAACCTGGGGTGCCTTTGAAAACTGACCTTAGTAACTCAGGTTTCAACGAAACACTGCTGTTGCATGTACTAATTGCGTAGGTTGTACGAGATTTTGCGTCATAATCCCCTGATTTAGCATAATCATAGAAGATATGCCTGTACAAATGGCATTCAAATTATGCTTCAGGCACTAACCAAAACAACCGAACAAACCTTGCTAGACGAGCTTAGTTCCTGAGAGTAACTGGGGGGGGGGGGGG